>JAXBDA010000809.1:0-70209 GCA_036023075.1 Gaultheria prostrata | reverse complement strand
TTACTCAAAACCAATCTCCAGAAGTTATCTGTATTGCTTATGAATGATCACGCACAGAATTCAAAATTCCTTATGCATTAAATGCCATGGGAGTGAGCGGTAATCTTTGTTGCTTATGTGTGTATATTTTTTTTTCTTTTGTGCAAAGGAAAGGCTTAGGGTTAGGGTTACAAATTGGGGAAGAAGAGGGATGGGTAAAAAATCTATTTTGTCCCTCAAAAATGCCCCAAATTGATTTTTCCGTTTGTTTTCGTAACCGCCGTTATCTATTGGACTCAAATCATACAAAATCAAAACTACAGGGTTCGTTCGAGTGAAATTGAAAATAGAGGGACTAAATCGAGACATGGGTGAAACTAAAGGGACCATTTCAATAAATTTCCCTTTTTTTTTTTAACCGAGAAAACTTATATTATTATACTAAAAAAGACACTACCGGTCCGAAAATACAAGAAACAAAGAAAAGAAATACAAAAGCCGCCAAAATTGTACAACAACAATGGAACCACCAATCCGCTCCGATGTGACTGGAGGAAGATGACGGAAATATATCAGCGTCTGGAGCTCCACATCTCTTCGTCCCACGACAGACATAGCTGTCAGGCGCCGTCGCCACTATTGCAAGAGAACCCACAAATCCGGCATCCGAGCTCGGATCTGAGGGTCAGAGATCTGATCTGGGTCGCCACTGTCCAAAAATGATGGGGTAGCGGGAGAGCTTCTCTCCCGAGGACGAGAGTCTCAACCGCAACACAACTATGGAAATAGAAGAGGATGGAAGAAAATGGAGGAAAAGGGGTGGGAGGGGCTGCATCTGTGGTGAGGGAAGATGGAAAAGGGAGGCAGCCATGGGGGAAAACGGAAAAATGGGGAAGAGAGCTTTCTCTCTCTAGAAAAGAGAGAGGAGCTCTCCAGAACCTCCTCTGCCTCTTTAAAAGCCAAAAACTTCGATAGCAACGGTGTCTTAATTTACCCAAAAAACTGTCTTAGAATTAGTTTAAAATACCTTCGAGGATAAAACATTAATTTTGGTTCTCTCCATCCCCAACTCCAAACAGCCACCACTCCCAGCTCCTCCCCCACCCCTCTCCACCCTGCCCAACCATCCCCAGCCGCTCCACTACCATCCCCATCAATTGCACGAGTACTCTTATTGTTGCTATGAACGATATGGAGCATTGAACATTAGCTATAACTGCAGAGAGACAATGAAGGGAGATGGCAGCAGACAAGTGGCGGTGGTGATTAGCAGTCGCGGGGTGGATGTGTGCTAAAAATTGTAGGGCCAGCGCTTGAAGAAGATGGGGAAGGGACTCCAAATCGTTCAAATTTCTCACAGTGCTTAATCAAGGCCAAAAAGAAAAAGAAGAAATTCATCCCATAATTCGTAGCATTAATAGTTCCTCTACACCCGATTCGGTAAAGAAACTGGTACATCAACAACTGAAACTTGATAACATGCTCTACGTACAATATTACACACGTATTATCTGCATAATCACTCATCTTCCAGCTGCATTTTGCAATACATACTAGAAGGTCCAACGATGCCAACAATAAGTACTATTTTTGTCTTATGATACAGGCCTTTCTCGTTGTCTACTCCGTAATTAGCATTTCAACTCCATCGTCGGGAGTGGGAAGCTGTAAATTTAAAAAGAAAAAAGAATAAGAATGAGAGAATAACGCAAGGCACGACAAAAACGATACTTCGAAGCATGAAGAGCAGGAAAAAATAATATGATTTCAAGAGAACAAATACATACGTATAATGAATGATATCCATGAATAATCTTTACTTCTTAGTTCTTACTAACGAAGCCTCAAGAATGTTTTCTACTTTTTCCTTTCCAATGATGCCCAAACCAGTGCACTTAAATACCGTACCCATTTCCCCACCCAATGAATCCCCAAAAAGATAACGCTTTGAAGGCAGTTGCCTCCTAGATGTGATACCACACGTCTGCCGCCATAACCCGCTGGCCCAAAAAAAACTGTTCATGCTTTATAGCCGATTAGAAACAACTGTCAACAGAGTAGAAACGGTGCTATAGTGCAGCCTGAATGACATCCAACTTACTAACAACAGATGTATCTAATACTTCCCCTCACTTTAACCTACGTTGCCTACAGGGTAAATGCACAATTTACCCCACCCTTTATCCCCCCTCACTCCACTAATTTGTTCTTCTTGGTTTTAATTTCCACTACGTTGGGTTTGCTTTCTTCTTAGTCGTACAGACGTTGAGATTGGGAACAATCGCTTCCTCGTACAGATGTTGAGATTGGGAACAATCTACTGCATATTCAAGGTGAAATTCTAGAATGAAAACTACGTTTGTATTTTTCCTGAAATTTTTTTAGCAAGCACGTTTAATTACCATCAGAGTCCATTTTTTGGGACACCCCTTTTCCTATTGTAAAAGTGAAACATTTATGCAGCATATGTTTATTCTTATTCTGATATATACAGAATATGTTTACCCACTAATATATTACTTCTTCCCCATCCGGACGCAGGTGCTTTTGTTTCCAATTACAAGTATAGCTACATGGTCACCCAATTAGTATTATATCATGTTTTTTTTTTTTTTTCAATGTCATAGTTAAGAGAATTATTTTCAAAGACTTACCATAACATGACGTTACATCAGTCATGTGAGATCTTCAACTAAATCAATCCTAATACTGAACAATCAAAGAAAGAGGCCCACATGGGAAGAAATAACGAACAATGAAAGACTCCTATACTTCTTGTCTTTATCAAGATTTGATCCCTTCATCTCAAAGTAGAAAGCGTGTAAGGGTAGCCAACTAGAGCAATTCTATCTCATTTGATAAATGTTTCTTCCAACAGAATGATATTATTGCTCTTACCAAAAAAAAAAAAAAAAAGCCAAAACAAAATGATTGTATTCTTCCACATTGTCCTTCAAGCAAAAGGGTAGAAGAGAATGAAATGGGCTTTAAATGGGTCCTGCTAATGGACTGTGGGATAGGTCCTCCAGGAATTAGTTGAGATGGGTGTAAGCTGTCCCGCACCCTAAATTATAAAAAATGAAAGATAACCTTCTCCCATTCTCAATTACAATGCCAGCCTTTGTGTTTTTACATGCAAAACATCCTCATATGGAAGCTATTACCCAGGAGTACTAGAAAGGAACTAATGGGGGGGTCAAAAATCACCTAATGACCGTTCTCTATTGACCTTCTCTTTTAAGTTGTATGGTTTGTATATCACATCATAAAATAGCGCTATACAAAAGAATCACGTGCATCGCACGTGCACTTTTACTAGTGTACATGAAAAGCACGACAAACAGCAAACCAGCTATAAGAAGGGGGAGAAAACTATAATCACTCGGGTAAAAATATCAGTTTTCTAAACCCAAGTATAACAAAGGTAGTTAAACATACATACCATTTTGTTCACGTGAATAAAACCAATAATAGGGATAGAGGTTTCTGTGACACTTTTCTGGTTTCTTTTCCCATTCAGTGTATTACATTGCTATAGGTGATAAGCACAATAAAGATCTAAGTTATCCAACCTTTTAAGAGGATAACTTAGTCGAGTTCATCTCAACTAGGAAAGAGACAAATTTTGATGACCTAGTAAACAAAAGTAAGGATAATGACAGAATAAGCACTTGAGAGCAACATATAGCCACTTCATCCCAATCTTAGCCATCATCAAGTTATGGGAAAACAATCTTTCAATCCAGCCAATTTAAAGAGACTGATTTAAACTAGTCCTACTACATCTCGGGGGTTATGTTACAGTGTTAAACTGCATATTATAATATGTTCTTTCCTATAAGGCCCAGAAAATAACACAGACAATCATACAGTAGAGTCTAAAGTTCTAAACATAAACCCACATGCTAAGAGGAAAAAAAGAAGGAATTCCAGAGAGTTGAGAATCTTGAGATCAACTAGTCACTCCAAATTTGATCAAAAAAAAAAAAAACTAGTCACTCCAAACACTTGGGAAAGAAAGTGGGATATAACCAATCCTATCTCCAAAGCCTCTCGCTAAAATATTATTAAATACTTACATCATCCAGTTCACAATCCTTAACACATGTTTAATGTGTTTCCATTTTGCCTTAGACTACCCCTCCTTTCCATCCTTTACCCATTTCTGCTATAAAAACCTAAACAACTACTAAAAGCTCCTCGACAGCGTTTTCAGCATTCTTCCTCCCTCCAAGTTAGTAGTAGTTTTATTCTGAGATATTTCAGTAAGGATTTTATCTTTGTTAAAGGTAATCTACAATACAACTATATTCCAGGGGCTTAGACCAGGTAAGGTTCCAGAAGACCCAAATTTAGAGTTTCATTCACGTAAAACAATCTCTTCTTAAGCTTTAGGCCTCATACTGACATTCCAAAGAAAGCCGACATTCTGTCTGTCGTTCCAGCAAAAACAGCCATGAAATTACAGTAAAGAGGTCTCTGCGTAAGTTCCCAAGGCCTGGCTGTTACACCCCAACTTTCTTTTCCTAATAATTACTTCTCTGCGTAGAAATTTGGCTTTTGTGATTGGTCCTAATTAATTATTTTTGCACAAAGGGTATTCTGGTGTTATAGTAAAATTTGGGCTATGTAAGAGCATCTCCACCCCTTTCCCTTTTTTCTTACTCAAACTCAAATTTGAGTAAAACCCCTCAAAAATCCACTCCACTCCTTTACTCAAACCTATATCAAATTGAGTTTCACTCAAATATTTACTCAAATCAAGGGACTCAAATTTTTACTCAAATTTTGTACGGCTATTTCTTCTCCTCAAATTTACAATCATGCCATTAATGAGGCTTTTACTCAAATTTTATACTTGAATTTGGATTTGCCCATTGGATTGCTTCATACCAAATGAAGCTTTTACTCAAATTTTTACTCAAATTTGAGAAAAAGTATGAGTAAGGGTTGGATATGCTCTAAGATTGCTCGTTGTATAGCACTTTTTTACTAGGCTAATTAGATAAACGGTTTAATAGAAAATGCTTCGAGTCGCGTTACAATGTCGCTTTCCGGAAAACAGTATTCGCCCCCACCAATTGGTGTGCACCGGGTTGGTAGCGAATCTGTTCGAGGATACAAGGAAACCCGGTCCATGGACCTTGTGTAGGGGTGAAAATTGGTCGGTTCGGTAACCGATCGGTTCGGGGTAATTCTTCCAGAAACCGACCCCGACCGAAAAAAACAATGGACCGAATCGGTTCGGGGTGGTTCGGTTTTTGTCGGTTTTTCGGTCCGGCGTTATTCTCTTTTTTCCCTTGCTACTTACACTACCCAATGGGATGTGGGTCCAGTTCCCCATGTTATTGCTGCATATTTGACCACCAGACATCCATTCAAAATGTGATAAAGAAGAGCCACAACTTTCAATGAAGACCAGGACCACTTTGGGGCCCGCAAACAGGTGTAGTCTCCCTCAAACAAATCAGAACTGGATAATTCTGCCAGACCAGCAGATATTGTTTAAAATTTGTGCACTTTGGATGCTGGGAAAGTGGACAGAAGACCACGTGATTTCATAGCTAGGAGAGCTTTAGTGCACGTTAGTGCCCACTAAAACAAGCACAAACCAGCCACTTTAAACCCAAGAAAAGCTCCAAACGGTCGGATAGAAGAGATGGGGTCCAACTTCACTGAACACTCCTGAGAAACTAGAACCAAAATTTGCGCGCAGACTTGTTGGTATCGGTACCTAGTTTTAGTGGTACCGGTACAGAAACTCTCTGTTCGTCCACGGACCCGTCGGTACCGGTACCTAGGTTTAATGGCACCGGTACCGAAACACTGTTCGATCATGGAACGTGGAGGTACCGGTACCAAGGAAATGCAGTACCGGTACTCAGATGCTGACTCGCCACACGCGAGATCCATTCAACCTTTTCTCAAATAGCCAATGCAGGACAAACCCAAAAACCTTAAAGAAGCTCTCAAAGAACACGGAAGGTTTTGATAATAAAACGCCCAAAACAAAACCCAATTTATTTTGATAAATCCCAACACGCAGCAGCCGAACTTCTTGATTTTCCAGGGGTAATAATTCTCGTCACCCCTATCCTTTTCTTTCGATCCATACCACCAGTAGAATAATCATAGTCTTGGGTTGGACAGTAGTTTTGTTGAATGTATTTGGGTTGGATTTGTGATTGTGGTGGAGAGTGAGAGAGAGGGAGCACGAAAACAATGAGAGACGGTGCGGTGTATGGGTGGTGGTGTGCTGTGTGGGTGGAACCGAGAGTCGTGATCGGGTGTTGTGGTGGCGAGTTTATTATCGTATATAAAGGTATTGCTATATTTTTTGTTGTTTTGAGAAAAAGAACAGGTGTTTTGCTTGAATGAGATGGTTGTTCATCAGATATTATAGAAAAGGTGGTGTGTCTATGCGGGAATCAGGATTGGTGTCACCAAGGATGTAGAGCTGTGATTTATTGGGGTATTTCAGTATTTGTAAGCCAGTCACATTTCTTTTGGGGAATTATATTTTTTACATATTGTTTGAGGAGATTTGAAGGGTAATGTTTTGGGGATTTTGGTATTATATTTCATGAACTAGTTGTCCATGAATTCAGAGGCATGTATTGGGCACATATAATTGTTTCTTGGTAGTAATGGTGTACACAATAGGAATAGAGATGGCCATTTCGTCCTACCCGTCTAAATCCGATCTCTGCTCCGAATGGATCGGCAATTTGGAGATATGTTGGGGGATTGGACAAGATATGGAGATTTTTTTTGAAAATTTTCAGGGATTGGGAAGGTTGAGCCAGGCATATCCCCGCCCCAAATTGGTTTCCCAATCCATCCCCGCCCCACTCCGCCCTGTCCCCGAATCCCCGAAACTTAGGGGTCTATTCATGAGTTATGAAACTTTGGGGTCTTACTAAATTCTCTCTTTTCTCACCGCAAACGCGCCGCACACAACAGACTATAAAAGTGATCTCACCAATATCATTTGTTCATTCCTTTCAGGGGTGAAAGAAAAACTGACGGGTGCCGAATCGACCGAAAAAACCGAAAATTCGGTTCGGCTTTGGTCCGCCCAGTCTGGGAAAAAACCCGAAAAAACCGACATACATCTCGGTTCGGTTACGGTAACCCCAGTCTAAAACCGAAAACACCGAAAAAACCGAAAAAACCCGAAAAACTTGTTACTATTACTATTATATTCCCCGGCGGTGGGGTAATACCGCAATTGGTTCTAGTTTCTCAGGAGTGTTCAGTGAAGTTGGACCCCATCTCTTCTATCCGACAGTTTGGAGCTTTTCTTGGGTTTAATATGGCTGGTTTGTGCTTGTTTTATCCAGAGCAACAATGGAAGTCAGTTGAGGAAGAAGAGAGTGAGATTCACTCTCTTCTCCAGCAAGTGGGCACTAACGTGCACTAAAGCTCTCCTAGCTATGAAATCACGTGGTCTTCTGTCCACTTTCCCAGCATCCAAAGTACACAAATTTTAAACAATATCTGCTGGTCCGGCAGAATTATCTAGTTCTGATTTGTTTGAGGGAGACCACACCTGTTTGCGGGCCCCAAAGTGGTCCTGGTCTTCATTGAAAGTTGTTGGCTCTTCTTTATCACGTTTTGAATGGATGTCTGGTGGTCAAATATGCAGCAATAACATGGGGAACTGGACCCACATCCCATTGGGCAGTGTAAGTAGCAAGGGAAAAAAGAAAGAATGACGCCGGACTGAAAAAACCGAAAAACCGATAAAAACCGACAAAAACCGAACCACCCCGAACTGATTCGGTCCATTATTTTTTTCGGTCGGGGTCGGTTTCTGGAAGAATTACCCCGAACCGATCGGTTCGGTCCCGAACACCTAAAAACCGAACCGAACCGACCGATTTTCACCCCTAATTCCTCTTTTCTCACTAAAAATTTGTTTTAAGTTTTATTGTTGGTATGTAGTAGTGGTCTGTTAGAGATGAGATTCTGATCTTGATGGATATGTGCTTCCACTTTCTATCTCGTGTTTATATTGGGCAGTGTATGTTTCTATTTTGGTAACCATAGTTGCACGTATGTTTTTGGCAGCACTAATTTTGTATTCTGGTCGATCAAATGGTATAAATTGATGAATAGCACTAATATGTTTTTTAAAAAAATGTTTAGATCTCTGAATCCCCGTGGGGATCCCTCCATTTGGAGTGGGGATGAAGGATGAAAACGAAGCCCTGTTGGGGATCGGGGAGGGGATGGAGATGGGGAAAGGGTTCGGGGACCGGGGATGGAGATAGTACTATTCGGCCCCGATCCGCCTCCATGCCCATCCCTAATCTTGAGGGATGGAACTTTGGTGGCTACTGATAGTTTAGTAATTTAGGGTTAGGCATAGATTGGGTACTTTAAAAGTATATGTCATTCCTAGCTTACATATTCAGTGTTATAGCATTCGAATAGTTATTTATTTTGTATTCTCTAATTTTTTACAGGTTAGTCTCTTTTTGCTTGTTCAAGTTGCATTTCATTTGGACCCATGTAAGCATGTTACGTACTTTCGAAACTCTCTGTGTCCCTTAAATTATTCTTTAGGAAAATACATTATTGTTAATTGGAACATATACTTGTTTGTATTTGGTTTTCAAATTGGCATCGTAAAAATTTGGTTATTTATTGGTTTGAAGTGCTCTCTTTGGTGAGAACTTTATGGATATTATTGGGAACTTTTAGTTTTGAAAGTCCAGGGAATTTATGCCTTCGTGTAGGTAACCTTGGCCACTAGGGAAGAGAACCGGGTTAAACCGGTGACCCTATTGCTCAACAACTAACTTTTGCCAGATTGTCTTAGCGGCTTAGGGAAGAGTTTCACAAGCTGCCAAATTGTGAAAGCCCCCCACCTTGGGCACAATCGTCCCACATCGGAAATATTTGGGAAACAACATCGATATATAACGTATCGCCACCAGCTACTGTATAACTTAAGGTTAACCTTTTGAGCCACATGGTTAGGCTAAAAGTTAGCAGGTCAGCTGGCGCGGGTCATTACAGGTGGCATCAGAGCATAACCCTGGTCTACATGGTAGGGGCCACCTCTAGGGTGTGGTACGAGCCTGATGATGTGCTGTACAAAGCTAAGTGCCACACCATGGCCACCAGGGAGAAGGTTGCTGGGCCAATGCAACAAAGACGTTGCATCATAAGGTGGGGAGATTGTGAAAGCCCACCTTGGGCACAATAGTCCCACATCGGAAATATTGGGAAAGAACATTGATATAAAACGTATCGCCACCAGCTACTGTATAACTTGAGGTTAACCTTTTGAGCCACGTGGTTAGACTAAAAGTTAGTAGGTGAGCTGTCGTGGGTCATTACCAACGCGTGGTGACTCTCAGTTTGATATTGAATCCAATCTTGAGTTATTTACTTGTTGGCCATGGTACTATTTGATATGGTTCCACATTCTATTGGATATCATCTCGTGATCACCATTAAGATTTATTATTGTTTTGTAGTACATGTACATGTCGTATGCCAAATATAAGTTAACATGAAAGCTTATTTTAATCCACGTTTTAAAACTTTATTTAATATACATGGTTTGCCTTTCACTGAGCTTGTGAGCTGACGGATTTATTCCAACATTTTTTTCAACCAAGTCACGTGGATAGGTGAGGACTCTGGCGGCCAAGATGGGGATTCACCGTGTTGATCTCCACAGAATGTGGCATTTTAGTTGTAGAATTATATTTATTCGCTTCCGCACTTGGTTGAACCTTGTAAAAGAACTGGATGCATGTTGTTGTTTTGATTGGGGATGCATGCGGCTGGTGGTAATTTCGGCTATATTTGGATAGCAGGTATCGTAGGGGGAATAAAAATGTGATTTCAAAACTCTAACATTCCTATGTTTGGGAAGAGTGGGAATGAGAGTGTGATTACTGATCTCCCAATTCAGGAAGAATCACATTCCTGGATAGAGGAGGAATCTGATCCCCACCCCCCCCGGCGGGAATTTTGGATTCCAGGCTCAATCCATATTAAAAATAAATGTTTGACTTCAGTAAATTCCAAAATAAATGATTCCTGGAAAACGTTACTGAACTAATCCAAACGTTAGAATAGAATTATTCCGGGCATCAAATTACTAGGAATTTGATTCCTGGTATTCCTATTCCCAAAAAGATTATAGGCATCAAAACTTAGCCTTCAATTGTTTGGCTCATGGGATGGTGTGTCCCATGCTTTTGTTGATAATAAAGAATGTTAGGTTATTTTAGGCTCCATGTTCCATGGGTTGGCGTTGTGGTTCGCGGCCAGTCATTTCCTATTTTGGGGTGTGATACTAGCTCCACCAGGTTCCCATCAGCACAACTCTTCGCATTTCACTTATGCTGTGCTGTCAATACAGAACTTTTATTTTAGAGTAACACCCTTCCAAATGCACGTTTCACACATAGAACTTGGTGAATGAGAAGAAACGGGCCTTCAACTGCAAATTTCTGAAAAAAATCTATGGGTAAAGGTAAATGCAAACGAGAATACATAGATGGTAATATAGAGGCTAAACTGTTTTGTTTCCTCAATCTCAAGGTCCAGCGTGCTATAATTTGCGCTAAAAGGAACGCATCCTCACCCGATCCAGAATTTCTAATTCATGTCATTGGTTGATTCCCGAATCCTACTTGGTCTTGATTCCTGAATCCTACTTGGTCCATGCTTCGGTCGTGTTTGGATCATAAATTTGTCGAGGAAAAGGTCGATAAGGAACCCACACAATACATTTCGCGTTCTTAATCCATTATATCTTATTACATTTCCTTTTTACTCTTCCTTTCCCTCCATAATCCCTCTACAATCCATTTTACAATATGTTTCCAATTACGGTCTTAATGTTTTTTGTGCCCCCTCAATATTGTTTGATGGTTAAGATCAATAGCATAATATATATTGTTGAGCTCATTTCCTAACAACTTAAATTTTGGGACAATTGGAAACTCAACATATTATCAGAGTTCAAGTTGCAAGAGGTTCAAGTCTCGCTGTTCAAATTTGATCCCCATTTGCATCTTCGCAGGTAAGACAGGGTTACACGTGAGGGAGGGTGTTCAATAGCATGATATACATTGTTGAGCCAATTTCCTAATAGCTTAAGCTGTAGAGAGAACTAGTAACTTTAGAGGTGTCAAACGGGCCGTGCCATGCCGGCATGGCCCATTTGGTTTCGTGCCAACCGTGCTTCGTGACGTGACGTGCCGGCTTGTTTGCTAAACCGTGTTGTGCCATGCCGTTTCTTAATCGTGTCGTGCCATGCCGTGCCGGCCCGTTTACTTAATCGTGCCACGTCGTGCCGTGCCATTTTGTAATTGTGCCATGCCGTGCCCCTGCCCATGCCAGCACATCTCCGATTTTCGTCAAAAAAATTTTCCGAGTTCCGTTTAATCTAGCCAAGTTTCGTCGGGAAAAAACAAACCATTACCAATTAGTGTCTTTTCATACAAAATAAGGACACCCAGGGTGCAGAGCTCGTGGTAAGCCACATCATTTTAATCTCAAATTGCGCATATTTAAAGGCCTTGTTCGTTTTGGTAGTTTTGTTTTGTTTTGTTTTGTTTGTAGGGGTAATGAGTGGAGAGAGGACTAAGATAATGATTGGAGATAGGGATAATAAGTGGAGAGAGATAGAGAGAGAAATAAGAATAATAATCGAAAAGATGAGTAATGATTGGAGAGAAAATAGGGTAATGATTGGAAAACAAAACAAAATTAAACTAAACCTTGTAAACGAACAAGGCCAAAGCAACTGGTCGAGCAGAGCATAAGGAAATACACATCTTTGTATCCAAAATAAACAAATAAAAGTGTGCATATTGGCTAGGGCACCCATTGTGCAAGTATGACAATATTAACTTAGATCCATATTAGAACCAACATAATACAACCATATTTTGTCCTATGTTACGTGGATCCTTCATTTTGACTGAAGTATCTGTGTCCTGTGTCTGACACGCGTATCCATTTTGGACACTCGGATCCTCTAATTGTATGACATTTACAGAAAAAGAATACCAAATTAGCTAGAAAAACAATATTTCTAGACTTTCACATGGACATGAAATAGAAAAAACACACTTTTCTTAACTCTTCTTGTTTAAATACATTACTAAATATAATTTATTATAACCTGCTCTAGTCATGCAATATATACCACAAACAAGTGTTCAGGACGTGCCCCCATACCTGTACCCCATTGTGGGACACATATCCCAGTATCCTAAGATTTAATTCTAGGAAGGTCCGACCCTTGAACATGAACCCGCACCTGATACTCGTAACCGAGTCCATCTGTCCATGTAACATAGATTTTGTCCATACATCATTGGAAAAGGGAATGATCTCTAAGATGAAATACCTCACTCATTGCATCCGCAACACAAGTGGAAAATTTTCATTTTGGAGGGATTTTTAACTTTTCACGTGGAAGGAGGGATTTGGGAATTTTCACATGGGATTTGGGGATTTTTTAAACTTTTCACGTGGAGTGGAGGGAGGGATTTGGGGATTTTCATTTTGGAGGGATTTTTTAACTTTTCAAGTGGAAGTGTATAACATATAATTACAAAATCATCATTAAAAATTAATTTTTGGGTACATTAAAAACTAGTATTTGTTGTGTCGTGTCTAGCCCACTTCCGTGCCGTGCCCTTACCGTGCCTGTCTAAACCGTGCCATGCCCTTGGACAGCGAGAAAGGATGTGAAAAGAAAAGAAAGGAGAATCCTATTATTACTTGATTACACAACTAAAAGATGAGGAGCAATGAATCCAAAATTCGTCAATTTTTGCTTAGATTTGGTGACAAACCACAAATCCTTTCTTTTCTCTCCCTTTTATCACAATCCAAAGGGCTTGGTAATCTTCAATTTCGTATCCATACAAGACCACGAGGCTCACAAATACCAATTCAAGCCAAATAAACCCATGAACATAAAGCAAAAAAAAAAACCAGTCACAGCTACAAAAACTACCACAATAACAGCTATAATTGAAGAGAAACCGATACCTCAATAATCTGTTTCCACAATCGGCCACATGGAACCGATGCCTTCTTTTGGGGGCGACAAGAATGGACGGTCTTAAACTGATCCACATCGAGCTTCTTATTAATAAACCCAACCAAGAAATAAATACTATCAGAAGGGGGCAAATCGACCTTGATTTCATCGACATCGAACCAAATGAAGAGTCTTTGGACCTGAATACCCTTTAGGTCGGTGATGGAGCCGTATTTGAGCGTACCAGTGATTTGTTTGTCGTAGTAGACTAAATAATCGAATTGGATGTAACAGGGTTTCTCGAGCTCGACGACGAAGCTGCCGTTGTCGGAGGAGAGAGAGTAGGATTTGACGGAGTCGGGTAAGAGGCCGCTTGGGAGGCCGTATTTGGGCAGAAGCTCGTATACTGTCGTCGGGGCATCGGCGACGGCGGAGAGGAAGGATGGGAGAGAGAAAAGGAGGAGGAGGAGGAGGGTAAAAAGGTGGGGGTTCGGATTGATCACCATGGTTAGAGTGAGAGAAGGAAATGGTGGTTTTGATTTGCAGAGAGAGAGAGAGAGAGAGATGTTGAAACTTTGAAAGAGGGAGGAGGCAATTTCTTGGAAGTTGGAAATTGGAGAGGACTCTCTTGTCCTATTTTTGTTTTGGAAGGGTGATTTGGTTTTATTTGAGTTTTAGGATAATTGCAATTTGTGCACCAAGTATTAGGAATGTTCAATTAGGTTACCAATTTTATCTTTAAAGTAGTTGGTACTCTTCAATTTGGACCATCTCAAAACAGTCGAGCACACTCCTTAGTGATGCGCTCAAATTACGATAAAAAAAATTACTCCTCTACTACCATTATTTACAAGGGCATAGGTGTACTTGTAAATCAAGAGATCACCATCTCACCCTCAATGGTCGAGGATTTCAGATATCTTCCCTTATCTCTGGCAAAGATTCACACTATATATAGAGAATGCAATGAATCATTTACCATCTTTAAGCAAATGTTATTCTCGATTGTCAAAGTAGTACCATCCTAACATCAAGGATTTAGCCTTTAGAAGGAGTTTCGGACTAACCAACAATTTGGCGGAAAACATCTCATTATAGTCTTCTTGAAGCTTTAGCCTTTGCGGTTACTACCTTTTTAAATTTACACCAAGATATTGAGAAAAATTCTAGCCAATTTCTCTATTCTTTTATTCTCTATATGCCTCGTGGTTAAATCACGAGCAAAATAAAAAGAGAGAAGGACAGAGTAAAAACGGATAGGAATGAGGGAGATATTTTGGTGTTATATTGGGCATTCTTTTGGATATATAGTACTACATTTTAAAGGGGCAAGAAATAATATACACTTTAATTGAAAAAATGTCGTTTTTTGGGGTTGGATACATGAGGGGAAATTTTGCGGGTCAATGGGGGGAGGTCGGTGGACCCCAAAATAGAAAACTTAATTACTAGTCTTAATTGTATGGTTTAAAGCGCTAGGCTAATAATGCATGCTGCATTGATTAGCATACCACCAAATATATTTATTATCAGTCTCTCTCATGCAATAGTCTCTCCCATCATTGGACTATATGTCTATAATTGTTTTTATTTTTAAGGGCAAAAAATTTATTAAGCTTTGAAAACGGATCACAAAGATTAAAAGGATCCGTGTGAAATATGTCTATAATTAATGTACATTAGAAATCAAAATGACACTCAGCCAATACATTGGAAACCAAAAAGATGAAAAAGATGATTAAAAAAAAAAGGGCTTGGCTAGTGTTCCTCTTGATGCAATTTAGATCTGTATTCGTCTGCCACTTATAATCAAATTTAAAAAAATAAATAAATAAACATGTTAATTACTGTACCAGGAACTATTTGGAGACACTCCCACACGTTACCCCAGAATTCCTCTTTCAAACATAAGTACTACCCCTCCGTCCCTTTTATAGTGTGTATATTTCTATTTTGGGTTGTTTCTTAATAAGTACGTGTTTTGAAAAATTAATGGATACATTTCCTATTTTGCCCTTAAAAGTAGATTCCTTTTTAAAAAGTTAGTGAGTATTATTATATTGATAAGGGTAAGGAATAGAAAGTAAATGTAAAAATTATAAAAGTTGATATGAGAGAAAAATAGTTGAAATTCTCAGGTAACACACTTAAAAAAAGACGGAGGGAGTACATTTTTGCATTTTTAGGGTGGATAATTTTTTTGGGACATCCAAGTTGAAAAGATGGACTAACAAAATAGAAGGGACGTGGTATAAAATATTCTCCGTTGTTCTGCAGCTTCCTAATTTCAATTGCCATTCACAAATGCTTGGATTATGGATTTAGGCAGGAGTTCATAAAGGAAAGAAGTAGAGTAGACTTTCTCCCTTACACTTTCGTTTCCGCCCACAAGAACAAAAACAAAACCTATCTAGTCCACAATCGTTGGGGGTATGGGCGGGGATGATTGGAGATGGACCTAACCTTAGGCAATATGCACAAAGTGGTTGCTCTCAGAGTACCACTGAAACAGTGGCCCCCTAAACCTCCAAGAACCGAGGAGCTACAGGGATGTTTCCGCCACAAGGGGACAAAAAAAAAAAACTCTTTCGTTTCCAGTTTCCAATAATAAATCCCCCATGTGCCCAGTTTCCAATAATAAATCCCCCATGTGCCGATAGCCTTATATCAGTATCTGTACACAATGGGATCACCACAAAAATACTGGTAATATGGAAAATACCATCGATAAGAAGGGAATTACAGATCAAGATGACACACAAATGAAAAAGATCCACTATAAACTCGTCAGGGGGAAAAATCATTTATTTCTTAATAATAATATCTTTACAAGGAAACCTAATTGAACAATTTACATAGAAGCTACCTCATATCTTCACAAACCGAACATCGCTTTGACCAAACGCTGTCCCACATCCAGGACACTTGCGATGGCGGATCTCTAGGTTTCTCTGTATGCAGGGATTACAAAATAGATGATAGCACTTCACAATTACAACCTGGCAAACAAAACAGAAGCCAAATCAGTTAAAATGCACAGAACATAAACAAGCTGAGATACGTACAAACGACATATTAGGTTCTGAAAGACTAAAGCAGCTGATGATAGCACTTCACAATAACTTCCCATACACACATACCTCTTTTGGTCGATCAAAGCACACACCACACTTGAGAACAGCCTTGCAATCCTTGATTTCATCCTGAAGTCTCTGTATTGCAGCCTCCCCACTTTCAGAACTCATCTCGGCAATCTTCGTATTCAATTCCACGAGTTCATCATCAAGCTTCTTTCTCTCATTTCTGTTTTTACAACAACTCAATATAGTTAACAGAGAATCTGGCATAACAAAGTGCTGGTTCTATCCTGGCCAAGCAACGAAAGCCGGTAACTAGGTGGGAATAGTGAAAGAAAAAGAAGGGCAAGAAGCGGGGGAGAGGAATTGGTAAACTCATCAGGCCCATGACCTGAATAAATGAGCATTTCCAAACTCAAAGAGCATGCTTGGGTATGGACAATGACATAAAGGAAGTGTTTCCTGAATGAGGCAACTATTGTAGGCATTCCAAGGTTATTTTGTCTCGTTATTTTGTCTCAGCAATCTTACTATTGTAGACTTTCACGGGAAAAAATAGAGCTGAAGCAAACTTACCGCACAAGGTCAATTAGGAACCCAGGACTGAAAGCAGGTTTTACAAAATTTGCCATGTGATGAGAATTGTCAAGCAGCAGATATTTGCATCTTATAACACCAATGTATTGGAAATGAACAAATCAAAAAGTTCACAAAAAAATAAAACTCCAATTTTGATTAGTACCTTTCACTGTCTAATTCCATTTGGATTTCATCTATCTTTCTTTGTATCTGCTCAGTTTCTTTCTCAGAAGAAGAAACAGCAGATTTCAGCCACTTCAATTCTTTCTCAGCATCAGCCAGTTCCCACTTCAAAGTTTCTAGGTTCACTGTAAGGTGCCTATCTTCATTCGTTGATTTTAAAGCTTCAGCAATGCAAACTTTCATCTGCAAAATTCTAATCTTAGTTAGATTAAGATAAGTGCCAACTTTGTTTAAAGCCAGTTAACTAAGAAGCAAAGGACCCAACGATTCACAGAAATATACGGACACGGCAGGGAGATGACAAAAGGAAATATTTCACATACCCATATGCACGAAGTAAACATACAAAAACCAGTTTAAAGAATAAGGATACTACTAGTTTAATATGAAAATAAACTTTTGAAGCAT
Source organism: Gaultheria prostrata (assembly GCA_036023075.1). Lineage (NCBI taxonomy): Eukaryota > Viridiplantae > Streptophyta > Magnoliopsida > Ericales > Ericaceae > Gaultheria > Gaultheria prostrata. The sequence continues at coordinate 52,953 of JAXBDA010000809.1, read as the reverse complement.
GATCTAAAATTCATTCCAGCCACTCGAGCAACTCACTAACATTGTAATGTGGACAAATTAAGAACTCACAAGGCCTCATCAGCAAACTACGCAATTTAGGACTCAATTGTGAACATGTACATAATCAATTATTTTCCCTTGAGAAAAAACATCTATTTTTTTTTCATCTAACGTGGCCTGAGACGTGTCTCTAAGGGCTGTGTCCCTTTTCTGTCCAACATAATCCCTAGTCTCCCTCCATCCCAAATTGTTTGTTCATTTCTTGCCAATCGTGCCTTTAGTTGGACAAACGAAGAATGCATTTTCATCAAAAAAAAATCTTCAAATTTTTCTCTACCAATCACAAGATCCCAGATAAGTTTTTTGATTGGTAAACAAGATTCCAAAATTTATCACGAAAATACATTACATGTTGACCGTTTGATGGCACAACTACCAAAGATGGATAAACAATAGTAATTGATGCAATAACATATGTGGCGTGTCCAAAGTGTCTGTGCATCATAGCCACTTAGAAACCTTACCTGCTCCTCGCTGTCAGCAATCCTCAGCTTCAGAGATTCAAGTGCCGAGTTAACTTGGTGGAGTTGATTTGCTAATGATTGCTTCTCAGAGAGTAGAAAGCTCTGTGCTTGCTTTATCTTCACACTTTCAGAAACCAACTGCAATACAACACCCACCACTAAATTAGGATCTACCAGCACTAGAATTCAACCACATGCCCTAAAATGAACGATGACAAGCTGTTAAACAGCTGAGGAGAATCATTAAAATTGAGAAAATGCCGCAAGAAAGTACAACACAGGACCTTGATGTTGTAATCATCCCTTTCAGTCACCTGCTGCAACAGATGTTGGTTTTGTGTTTGCATATCTTCATAAGCTTGACCAATTGTCTGCAAATGAAGTAACCCGGCATGAAAGGGAAAGATGACGGTGAGAGAATATTAATGGTAGTGATTAGGAGTTCAGGATCGTGGGACCAAATATAACACAACTGACAACACTGAACTAGGAAAATTACACTGTTATTAATTTAAACATAACCACCAGACCTCAATTTCAGAAATATAAGCTTCTGATTCCCCCTCTTTAATTTTAACAGACTCCTTCAACTCTAAAACATCCCTGTAGGTTAAAAGACAACAAAACCCTGTCATGGACTTGATAAAAAAATGCTCAAGTGAATTCGTAACTAAAATGAATTAAAAGTAAATGAATATACTTTTGAAATTTCCACAGACGTGACAAAAGGCAGAATAGGTTGGTTTTTAATAACAGCGTTAGAATCTATAAAAGCAAGAAAGAACTTAGTGAGCAATTAAAAGTAAAGTATCCTCAAAGTCCTCGGAATTCAAACATAAAACCTACAAAACTTCTACAAGAATCACACTTATGCAACTCCTTCCAATCTACTATCCTCTTCCCCAAAGAAGCACAGAGATGTCTAAAAAGGTGTGATGTGTTGGACTTGCTGACACTCGTTGGAAACTCCCTAACATTTGTTGAACACAAATCCTAATGTTTTTTTATCACCATTTTAATTTTTAAAACCGGAATACTTTGGACGCTTAGATGGAACATAGCCTTAAATACATGAGATACCATGTAAGATTGAAGAATTCGGGAGCCAATGAAAATTATTGGACAATCTGACTTTAATAACAATTACCTTAGTTTCTTAAGGAACTCTAAACAATAAAATATTTAAGAATACGGCCAAGTGAAATAGACAATACGAGGAAAAGGATTTCTTATTATTTAGGTATAGCGCTTCAAGGAACAAAAAACGCATTCGCGTCATTTTTTTTTTCTTTTGATAACTGGGTGTCTAACTATTGGATAATCAATTCTAACCCAGCTTGCATGCACCTCAACTAATCCCACGACCCTAAAGTTAATACAACCAGACAAATCTCCAGTTACCCCAAGGTTCGCAATGCTTCATCTTCGTGAGATTCGACCTTGCACTGGGCAAGCCCTTTGGTTCTTGTCTGATGCCCACTCAATCAAACCCCTTGGGTTAATGCATTTGTACCGCAAAAAAGGAAAAGTTTGTATCAACCCATTTTCTCGTCTAATATTGAATATAAAGGTTGACAGTGTGTCCTTATCCGTATACCGTGTTTGTGCCCATGCTTTCAAAGAACCCTCAAGCCTCAACTCCCAACCCCAAAAAAAGGGTGAAATTTGTGTCAAATACGCAACCAAACAATTTCCTAAGCAAGAAATACCAAAAAACTTAGTGTGTACAAGAATAATGATAGGACCACAAACATAGTCTAATTAATAAACTTACAACATTAAAGTAGGACGGATGGCACAAATATACATGCCAAATGTGAGAACCCAACTTTGGGGAATTGTCCCACATCGATGAGATGTAGGAAGTTGGTATGACATATATAGGGCCACGTCAAGCTACTGTATAACTTGAGGTTAACCTTTTGAGCCACGTGGTTAGGCTAAGGGTTAGCATGTCAGTTGGGGCGGGTCGTTACAGGTGGTATCAAAGCCGACACCAACTGGAAGTGTGAGGCGGGTCCCGCATGGAGACGTGCTCGGGTGGGCCCGACAAGGGAGGAGCTTGATGTGCTTGTCGTGCTTGAGCCCACCTGAGAGAGGAGTTTGTCGTGCTTAGGCGGGTCTTGTCTCACATCGCTTGGTGGGTGGAAGTGATGGACCATGTGGTGCAACGGGGACGTAGCAGCCAAGGTGGAGAGACTTTGAGAACCCGACTTTGGGAAATTGTCCCACATCGATGAGATGTGGGAAGTTGGTATGTGATAGGTGCTGAAAAACACCCATTTAATCCTTTAATTTACACTTTAATAGTCCGACCATGGAGTTATTTGATGTATTATAATGGTTGAATCGTGTTTGCAGGCTTTGTGGATCCCTAAGCATGAAACGAGACTTTATTTGATGCATTTAGAAGGTTCCCATGAATGAAGGAGATGTTGGGTTTGAAAGTAGACTTATAGAGCTTCGCAACAGTTCAAGAATCGCATCATTTCGAGTTCAAACGAAGCCAGAACGAGTCCGCGAAGTTGGCGCTACAATCTAGATTTTCCGCCCTGGAGGGAATCAAGGCCGCCCGAGCGGTTTTAGCCGAGTCCAACTCGGATTAGGGTTCTGAACACGTTTTCCTGGGTTTTATTATAAATAGACAGCTGATCTGAACGTTTTTGGGGTTCCAAGATATTGAGAGGCAAGTTTAGAGAGAGAAACACAAGTCAATCCATGGATTCCTCAAGTTCTTAATCAAATCAAGCGTTCATCCCCACCTCATGGTCGGCTAAACACCTTCTAGGGGGAAGATGAAGCCTCGTTCCAAGTAACTCTGTGTATGTGTAGGCGTTAGGTTTATCAACTCGAATCGATTGTTTAATTAAGAACATGTTTTCATTATGATCAGATGGAATCGTTTTAATTCTTTCTATCGGTTGCGTATTTGTGTGTGCACTCTCAAATACCAAATTAAACAACGGTTTTCTATGCTTGTGTAATACCTGATATTTTAAAAAATGATATTTCTTTTAAGAGGTCTATTTTGATTTTACAACCTATAAGAATGGGATATTTAAATATATGAGGGCTGAGAGGATAAACATGCATGGTTGTCTTAGTGTCAAATTGGAGAAGTCTGTGGGGCACGTGGAATGACATTGGAAGCTGTAAGGTGCATGTGTGTTCTGCATGGTTTGTCTCCATATATGGGGTTTTATAACTTTCAACAGGGGGAGGAAGACTAGGAGGGGGAGTGAGTAATACACGCAGATGGGTTTTTAGAGGAAACCGTGAGTGTAGAACTATGGGTCGACCCATCAACACTGATATGATATCCGATTCGGGCCGGATTTCAATATGTCATCCACGGTGGTGAGGTCTACATGTTTAACGGTGACGATCGACAAGCAAAAGAGAAATGTAAACGAAAAGTTATGCAAGTATGGAAGGAAGTGAGATTGGTTACTTGACTAACTTTATGTTATGTTCATGGTGCTTGTGGATCCTGGTTGTTACAGCTTGTGCTTGGATAACTGAGATGGGTTATGCTCATAAGACGGATCGTGCCACTGGACAGCCCGTGAAAGAGACGGGTTGTGCCAGCGAGACGGTCCGTGCTATGGGATAGTCCATGCCTGTTAACAACATAATTATTCTCTTGACAATTCGTGATTCGAATAATAAACCTAGCCTACACGTAACTTAGTTACCTGGTCGGGGTGGATTCGAAACCCTAGATTTCTCCCTCATTAGTTTCTCACAAATTTTATTACTTGCTTAATTAAATTAGTTTCCAAAAACCATCACTCAAATCTCTTTTCCTAATTAAATTAGAAATTAATCGAAGCAAACGTACTTTAGCCAAATTGTCTCCGTGAATCGACACTCGGATTTGGCCACTATTCTTCTGAGTAGTAGTTAATTCCAAGTTTTTATAAATATATTTTTGGTACGGTACGGCACGATCAGTGTGACATATATAGGGCCGCGTCAAGCTACTGTATAACTTGAGGTTAACCTTTTGAGCCACGTGGTTAGGCTAAGAGTTAGTAGGTCAGCTGGGGCGGGTCATTACACCAATAGTCACCATTTATTAGTCATTTCTTTCATAAATGTTGTTATTTAGTATTTTTGTTAGATTCTGAAACCATATGGTTGATAAAGAACAAATTGAAGTGCTGATTAACTACACATGGGATTTCTAGGGGATCGTAAAAATGGCATTTTTCAAAGCTGACCAAGAGAGGATTCATTCAAAACTTGATGGACAAATATAAAAAAGTCTTATTATTTTTTCCCATCCACCATGCTAACAATATGGATGCATTTCCCAAAAACCACATAAAGTTGTTCTATGACGTGTAAAACCACTTTGATTCCAAAATAGGAACACATCCAGGGAAAACAAGGCAAAGCTGACTTCTATTTGCAACAATCTCTCACTCTCTCTTTTCATGCTCAGGAGGATAATCATAACAAGAATCAAGTGATGATGTTTATGTGAAACTTGCTCCAGGAGAATTCAAAGGAAAAATAAAACATATCATTTGGGAGCAATGTATATTAACCTGTTAGAGGCATCCAATTTAGCCCTTAAATCAGTTATTTCAGCTTCAGCAGCAGAAAGCCTCCGTTGACAAGCAGCCTCTGCTTCATTAGCAGCTTTCACTCGCAATTCCAAGCCATGTTCATCCAGAGCATTTCTCAGATGTTCAGCTTGTGAGCAAGCTCTCATTTCTGATTCTTTGATTTCCATTAAATCTCTAGAAATCAAAAGCTTGAAAACTTAGTTGGGCGAAGAGAGGATATTAATATGCACGGTTAATACAGAAAAAGGCAGTAATATGCAACAAAAATTGTACTCATAAATGGACTACCTGGCTTCTGCACTAGAATAAAAAGAATATAAAACGGAACTTAAAGCGCGACTAATAAGGCTGACTTGCAAGTTGATCAACTGTTGAGACCAAGTTACTGCATAAACCTGTCATGCCCTTGGGCCGTGAGCACATAATTATTTAATTCCATACACGCCTCCACAGCTGTTGCATGGGGTCCATGGGTGCGTCCTCATGGGATAATAATTATTAGCACAAGTCCTAAGTGGATTCTACCACTTAAGGTGATAAGTCCTAAAAGGATTCTACCACTAAAGGTGATAAGTCCTGAGAGGATTCAAACTGCCTAAGTGATAGAGATAAGTAGTTCTTTATCTTATTTATAAATACCCATAGCCTTCTATAGAAAAATGTATTAGTGGTCATTTTCTCCCATATATCAATTACATATAATCTCTCCCTCTCCTAGTTCTCTCTAGGGCACCATTATAGAACCCTAGGGGTTTGCAACGTGTGAAGAATAGTGGAGGACTCTAGTAGCCGCTCCATCAGCGTGAAAGGTTTAACAAAAATTTGTGCATGATGTGCGTATTGGCAGGGGCTTGCTAAGCAAGCTATTTGATCATTTATATTTTGTGTAATCCACAACACGTATTTCGTATGATCCGTATGATTTCCCTACTGTGGTATCAGAGCGAATTATTGCTTGTTTTCGCTCTTTTTTACGAATTATCAATTATAACCGGAGTCTCAATATTCGTATATCAACAGATCTGTTGCTTGGCTAAATTTTTTGTTTTTCGTAAGCATATTTTAAATTGATTGTACATTGTGTTATCTTTTTTGGATCGGCTAGTAAAATATGTGTAGGCAGTAATTTCTTGGAAGAGGTCCAATAGTAGATAGATAACAAAACACGTAGATGATGGACATTACTTGGGTTTGTCTCGTTGTCCGACTTAGATTAGCATTGATGTTCTGTTTTTATCAATTCTGTATTTGATTCTGAAAGCATGAGAATACATCATTAATATTTATGGAATATTAATCAAATTAACATGTTGACCAAAAGATTTTGTTTTCTGTTAATGAATCTAAATAGTACATGTATATAGATCGCATGACTTGTATTGAAAAGGATATGTTCTGTTATATAATTTACAATCGGATCTGTAATTAATCCTAGCACTATATTAAATAATGTGGAAGCAAGTAGGCAAGTAGCTGCTCAGAGCCAGCCGTGCACTGCCTAGTCTAAAGTGACTTGTCATCTGTGTGATTCCATTGCAGGTCTCCACACTAGATTATTCCCTTTTTTGTATTTGCACGTTTCTGGCTAAGCGTCAATCTGATGCTTCTTGGTTCAAGAAAACACAAAAGGCCAGTGCATGCAAAGTGTGGCCATGGGCGCGCACGGTGGATTGCCGTGTTTCGGCGGTCCGTGTGTGGAGAGGAGTCTAACGACTGATCATTCGTAATACGTTTACATGATCGATCCAAGTGTTTGGTACACTTAATACTCTTTGCAATTGATTTGTTAGTATGTTCCAAATAATAATAATGTTGTTTGGCATGATCTGTTTATTTCTTTTTGTGCATGTCAGTAAAGGAAAAGGGACATCAACACAGTATCACCGATTATGCGTTTGCTAAGCATAATAATAATTTTAAAAAATCCCTGAATAGCATGTTAACATGAAGTTTATCGCTATTTTCTTTATTATTGATTAGTTCAATATTATGTGGGAATCCGTCTAATAATTGATCAATTCAATTCATTTATGTTATATTTAATCCTATGAATTATCTCACATTATGAGAGTAGCACATAAAAATGCAAAATTTTCGATTTTATATTGTGGGAAAGAATTTTATGGTCTAAAAATTTAAGAATAAAATGTTAAAATATGTGCCTAATTCATTTATTGAGCAATGAATGAAGCTAAATGGCATCCAAGAATATTATCGCTAATCTAAATAAGGGAGAGAAACTCTATGGAACCAACTATGATATCTGGCATAGGAAGGTTCAGTACATTCTCAACGAGCAAGAGTTGCTTGATCACTTGACCAATATCATGACCCCACCTGAGACGGGGACCACTGCACAGCATCGCCGTGACTAACAGGCCTATGACGATTGGCGAAAGGACAAAAGTATGTGCTTTACCTTGCTCAATTGCATGCACGATGACCTTCTTTGGGAATTTGAGAATTTCACAACTGGTAAAGAAATGTGGGATCAATTGTGCCTAAAATATGGAGGCTCATAAGCAACAAGGCTTCGTGCCCTTACATTGACGTTCAATCAATATGTGATGGATCCAAAGCATACTATGGCTGAGCACCTTAGGGTGATGTCAGCTATGATAAGAGAAATGAAGGTTGCTGGCAATAATCTCACTGATGAGCAACAGATTTTGGTCGTCGTCAGATCCCTTCCTGATCCTTTGGCGAAAGATGTGAAACTAGTGCTTACGCACAATGAAGGGATCAAGACTTTTGATAACATCTCTCGGCACCTTGAGCTAGAGGCGGAGCACATAGATGCGAACCGCAATGCTCTGGACAGCGCAAGGGGCATAGGCCCCAGTGCAAAGGAGCTAGACGGGGAAGGGCTGAAAATCTGGCGCAAAAGGAAGACAGACTAACCAAGCGTCACAAAGGCAAGCGTGGTGGAAAGGATAAGTCCAAACTTAAATGCTATAATTGTGGACGGGTCACTTCGCTCAGGAATGTTCTAAGCCGAAGAAGGTAAACCCTAACACTAGCTCTTTAAATGTTTTCTTTGCTCTCATGTGTTTGTGACTCATTCTCTCCTTGGTTGGATTGTAGTTACGGGAGCAACAAAACATGTAGGTAGAGATCGAGCTGGATTTGTAGATTATTATCGGATACCAATAGGTAGAACCTACGTAATAATGGGCAATGGAGCACAAGGAGAGGTTTTGGGAGTTGGAACCTAAGTTGCACGAAGCAAGGGCGGAGCAAGAACGCGGGGGCGAGGGAGCAGATAGAATAGAAGCTCCTATCTTTGGGAGCACTGGGAGGAGCGTTAATGTATATTTTGTTACGTATAAATTTTTAATACAAAAAAAAAAAAAAAAAAAGATAACCAAAATGCCAAAAATATGTATTGGGCTCATTTTCATGATTCCCGCTGTCACACACATACCCATAAAGAGGAGGAGAAATTAGGTGGAAAATGAAGAGTCTGGTCTGACCTTACAGATGTAGGAGTAAAAGAAAAGCTACATAAATAGAAACACAATTACCCATCCGGCCCTACACGTGTAGGAATTATATACAACACTACACGTGTAGGAATTAGATACAACACAGCACAGCCTGTAATACAACATTACATACAGCACAGCTGCCACAGCCTATCATATCTCCTTCTGGTCTTTCTCTTCTCTTTCGCAAGCCAGCACATTCACAACCCAGAACGACAAAGATGAAGCCGGCAACTGGAACAGACGAGGACTGCAACGAGGAACAACAGTCCAATAGGAGACAAAACGGCAGCGGAGACGATGCCTGTGTGACTGGAAGAAACCAACAACGGCGACGCAAAGAACAATGACAGCGACCGGAAAGAGGCAGTAAGCTCCCATCTTCCTTAGGTTAGGAGCGCGATCCCGTCTCATGAGAAACGCGCTCCCATCGCGTTTCCGAGTAAGAAATGCGGAATCGCGTTTCTCGAGGAGGAGCGTCTTCAATGTTGCCGTTTCCTGCAACTAAGGTTGGAACCTTCCAACTTAAGGTGCATTCTGTACGCAATTTACTTCTTCACGATGTGCTTCATGCACCCACTATCAGATGTAATCTGGTTTCAGCATTATTGAAGTTAGGATATTCCTTTTAGTTTGAGTATAATAGTTTGTCTATTTATCTTGGAAGAACCTTTTATGGTCATGGTAGTTTGCAGAATAATTTCTTTATGTTGGATCTTGATTCAAATTTTAATATTTATGCTATTTGTGTTGCATCTTCTCCTACTTCTGATATTGTGTCTGATTCAATAAAATGTCATGCAAGGCTTGGCAACGTAGGGCAAGAAAGAATGGCTAGACTAGCTAGAGAAGGGCTATTGGGCTCCCTCGCCAAAGTAAGTCTACCTACGGCTACGTGTGAGCCTTGTTTGGCTGGTAAAGCATGCAAAAAGCCTTTTGGTAAGGCTTCTCGGACTTCTCATCCGTTAGAGCTAGTCCATTTTGACATCTGCGAACCAATGAACGTCGAGGCACGGCATGGCGCATCCTACTTTATAACATTCATAGATGATTTCTTGTGCTTTGATTCAGTATTTCTGTTGTCTCACTGCTCTGAAGCTTTGAATTGTTTCAAGGAGTTTGTAGTAGAGGTTGAGAATCAGAAAGAGAGAAACGTGAAAACTTTCGAAGTGTAGGGCCGAGAATACTTGTCTATCAGTTCAAAGTATTCTGTGAGGGAAAAGGCATACGAAGACCAGTGTTTTAAATGGCGATAGGCACACCAAGGCGCCATGGTCCCCCGGAGCTTTAAGCGCGAGGCGCAATTTTTTTAGAACAAGTAGAATTTTAATATAGGTAATATTTTCAACACAAGCAAACACTTATAAAACATTCAAATGTCATAAAACATAACATTTCAACAAAAATGAAGTTTTTTTTTTTTTTTGATATGAAAAAATGAAGTATGATGACTGATTCAAAAAAAAAAAAAAAACAGATAGAAGGAATAGAAGAGAAGTAGGGGGAAAAAAACAGACTGGAGTTCTTTTATAAAAATGAAGTTCTCTTTTTTTTAATATTAAAAATGAAGTCTGGTTAAAAAAAAAACAGAGTAAGAAGAAAAAAACTCCAGTCCAGGGGAAAAAAAAGAAACAGAGTAGAAGAAGGAAGAAAGAGAAGGGAGAAGGAGAAGAAAAAGAAGAAGACCTTACTTGTTAAGTCGATCGATCAGACTGGAACTGGACCCTTCAAATATAATTTTAGGGTTATCGATCTCTACTGGTTGTTGATAAGTGTAGGTTTATCGATTTCTATAAGGAATTTTATCTGGTGCACTTGGCACATAGCTTCTTTTTTTTTTATCAAGATGAGGGGTTAGGATGAGTTCTAGGCAAAATACACAAGTCTGAGCTGCTTGCGCCTTGCATCTTAAGCTCGCGCTTCTGTGCTTAAGGTGCGCTTAATGGTTCTGCGTTTAACCACACCCCTATGAAGCGCTAGAGGTGCGTCTCGCCTCACTTTGCGCTTAAGCGCGCTTTTTAAAACACTGAAGCACAAACAATTGACGATTCTAGGTACTCCGCAGCAAAATGGTTTTGCAGAAAGAAGGAATCGAACTCACATTATATGGTTAGGTCGATGACGGCGCAAGCGAATCTCCCGATAAGTTTCTGGGGAGATGCTCTTTTGATTGCTGCCTACGTCCTTAACGAGTGCCTTCAAAGTCGGTTCCTTCTACACCATATGAGTAATGGAATGGAGAAAAGCCTAATTTAGAATGCTTACGTCCATGAGGAACTGCTGGGTATGTTCACAATACTTCCCGTAAACATGGAAAGTTGGGCTCTAGAGCTAAGAAATGTGTTTTTATTAGATATTATGAGCACTCTAAGGGCTATGTTATGTATGGTGAACACCATGATGGTGGAATGAATGAAACTGAGTCACGCGATGTGGATTTTCCAAGCAATGATGAACTTAAGAAGGATCTTGAGCTCCATGAGTTAAAGGAACCACTAGGAGATTTATCTCCATCTCATGCATTCCCATCCCATAGTTGCTGGAGATATTGGCGATCCTTCACTTACTGGGAGTGTACCACTGAGTGGGAGTGTACCACTGGGAGACTCCAAATCCACAGATTCGAAGGAGCCAACGTGGAACAGTTCCTCATGACTGTTTCGGTTGATGATGATGAGCCAGCTTCTTTTGAAGACGCTATCAAGTCACCTGCTTCAGATAAATGGACAGTTGCTATGCAGGAAGAGATGAGTTCAATGGGTAAGAATAAAGTTTGGGGGGGAGTTGATCTTCCGCCTTGGCGCAAGACCATTGATAATAAATGGGTCCTAAAGATTAAGAGCAAGGTTGATGGATCAATTGACGAGTATAAGGCCAGACTCGTGGCAAAAGGCTATACCCAAGTGAGGGTATAGATTATGAGGAGACATTCTCCCGTGGTGAGATTTGTTTCGATTCGCCTCATTCTCGCAATCGTCGCACATTTACATTTGGAATTGTTCCAAATGGATGTTAAGACAACATTTCTCAATGGAGAACTAGACAAAGAGATCTATATGGATCAACCAGTGCGTTTTCAGGTCAAGGGACAAGAGCGCAAGGTTTGCCGACTAACACTTTTCATTTACGGCCTAAAACAATCATGCAAACAATGGTACATTCGGTTCCAACAAGCCATTATACTATGGGCTTTACGATGATGGAAGAGGACCATTGTGTGTATGTTAAGAAAATTGAGAATAAGTTTCTCATTCTCGCATTTATACGTGGGCAATATTTTTTTGGCAGGAAATGATTTGGAGTTCATCAAAGCCACTGAAGAGTGGTTGTCCTCCACGTTTGAGATGAAGGACATGGGTCAAGCAGATTATGTGCTCGGGGTTAAGATCTCAAGAGATCGTTCTAAGAGACTTCAAAGTTTGTCTCAAGAGACTTATATAAAGAGAATTTTATAACGGTTTCGCATGCACTATTCCAAACCCATAGATACTCCAATTGAGAAGGGTCAAATTCTTAGCACTGAGCAAAATCCTAAAATAGAAGAAAAGAAGAGGCAAATGGAAAATGTTCCAAATGCAAATGCAGTTCGTAGTCTAATGTATGCTATGATGTGTACTCGACCCGACATATGTTTCGCAATTGGGATGGTTCGACGATATCAAAGTAATCCTACTACTGCACATTGGGGCGCAGTTAAGAGGATTTTTTGATACTTGCGAGGAACTGCAGACCTCGCCTTATGCTACCAAGGTGGCACCCTTAGATTGGTTGGCTATAGTGACGCAAATAGAGATACAAACCAAAGGGGAGAGAAACAAACCAAGGCATTGCATATATCGGATGTATCAATTACAATGACAAAGCAAAGCTTAAATAGGCAAAACCTAAGAAACCCTAATAATACAAGAAGACTAAACTGCCCTAAACATAAAAGATAAATAACGATAACCATAGCAAAACCCTAATAGCATAAAAGGACTAAACAACCCTGAACATAAAAATAAATAACAATAAACTGAAAACCCTAAATTACTGAAAACCCTAAATTACTAAACCCTAATCTACTTTCACACCTCCGCTCAAACTCATGATGCGAACCCGGAGAGCAACGTGAGTCTGCCAAGAAAGTAACGAAGCCAAACGGTGCAATAGGGGCCGAACCATTGCCAATACCAATGCCCATACCAATCTATGTTGAACCATTGCCAATACAAATGCCGAACGGCTGCAAATAGGAGGAAGAACCGATGCTAAACAGATGCCAAATTTTCGATGCTAAACAAATGCAATAGGAGAGAGAGAGAGAGAGAGAGAGAGAAGACTGATGCAGAAGAACAGAGAGGGAGAGATGCTGACGGAGTTCCGGCAAGGGTGCCGGAGTGCAGAGGAGTGCCAAAAAAGTGCTCACAGATCAGATTGAAGGAAGAGATAAGAGAAATAGAGGTCTTCGGAGGCTGACAGAGCTCCGGCGAGGGTCGCCGGAGTTAGGTGAAGGTCCGGCATGATGCTGCTGCTGGATAATGTTGTTGCTGCTGCTTGCTGCTCGACGTTGCTGCTTTTGATTGCTACTGCTGATTGCTATTGCTTAAAAGAGAAAGAGAGAGAGGATGTTGGCTGATGGAGAAACAGAGGTGGGACTGATACAGGATCAAACCTGCTCTTATACTAAGCTACAAACCAAAGGGGAGAGAAACAAACCAAGGCATTGCATATATCGGATGATCAATTACAAAGACAGAGCAAAGCTTAAATAGACAATACCTAAGAAACACTAATAATACAATAAGACTAAACTAACCTAAACATAAAACATAAATAACGATAACCTTAGCAAGACCCTAATAACATAAAAGGACTAAACTGCCCTGAACATAAAAAGAAATAACAATAAACTGAAAACCCTAAATTATTGAACTATTGAACCCTAGCCTGCTTTCACAGATGGGTATGATGATAGAGACGAGCGTAATTTGCGTCTAGCTAAGCTTTTATACTTGGGAGGAGGAGCCATTTCATGGTGCAGCAAGAAGCAGCAGTGTATTTCTTTATCCAGGATGGAATCAGAATATGTGGCATGTACTACTCCTATTCAAAGAAGCAATATGGTCGAGGCGATTCTTGCAAAGCTCGAGTGTAACAGGACATTTGGATGAGGCTGTTGTGCTTCATTGTGATAGCACAGCAACGATAGCTTATGCAAGAGATCCCAAGTACCATGGTTGAACCAAACACATTGACACCCGTCATCACTTCATTCGTGATATCATTGTGCAGAGACAGGTGGTCCTAAAGCACATCTCTACGAGCGACATGGTTGTTGATCCTTTGACCAAACCTAGCAAAGACATATTTCATAGACGTGTTAAGGGTCTGGGCTTACGTAGGATCTGATGCTTGAGTTTGTTGGACACCTTTTGGTATTATATGCATTAATGAAATTTGTTTTCAGTTATTAATATGCAAATTCATAAATATTGTTAATTAGTGCACATATTATATTTAATGTCACCAAATTTTTTATCAACCCTCTCACACGGGTGATCACCCCGGCACTGAGTTGCGAGTGGGATAAGAGTATAAGACACAAAATGATCACACTGTGTGGTCACCTTGGCTCTTATAGTGTGAACAAAGATTTAAATTTGATACTTATTTGTCGCCTTATCAAGGGCTAAGATGAGGCTGAACAAGTCAAACATAGAGCGTATCCACACCTCCATGAAACCTATATAAGGCCGGATGTGAGATTCTTGAGAAAGAACTTTAGCAGAACTTGTCTTGGAAACTCACGTTAGGCGCTTGGAGTAGCATCTGAGCCAAGATTTGTATGGTGTAAGAATGTGACATAACCTAAGTGGCAGCTCCACCATAGCCTACAAATCATACTGTATGTGCTTTGAGACGATCGTAAAAAAGGTGTGATAGAATAGATCCCTGCTTCGTCACTATGTGAGCCCTTGGACTATGTAAGTCCGTATATAGATTATTACACCCTTTGGGACTAAGAACTATGCCATGAAGTTAAAGCTTAGTGTTGCTACTTCAGCATGTTCTCCAAGGGCAACGAGTAATATGGTCCAGCGGAGCATGTCTAGGAAAGCAATCAGGGTGAGATCGATTGACATGAGTGTCTAAGGAAAGATCATTTGATATCACACTAATGATTTGTGGCTCATAGACCGGGGATTGGGTCGATGATAGTTCATTGATTACAATCATGAGCACAAATGCATTGAGAGGTCTTGAACGGCTCTATTGTACTACATGAGGGATCAGAGGTGCAAGATTATGTGTGGTTAGATGACTTGGGGTATAGACGAGATGTGGGGTGTAATGTTGGTTAGATGGTGGCTTAATATTAACACTACTTTTGGTACTTTTCTCGCTTGGTCGCACATTTCACTTTCCCATATGAAGATGATAATAGGATTGAGGAATTCGTTGAACGAGAGATTTAGTATATACCCACTGTGTACGAGTGGGAGATGTTGCATGGGATCCATGGGTGCGTCCACATGGGATAATAAGTATTAGCACAAGTCCTAAGTGGATTCTACCACTTAAGGTGATAAGTCCTGATAGGATTCGAAATACCTAAGTGATAGAGATAAGTAGGTCTTATCTAATCTATAAATACCCATAGGCTTGTATAGAAAGATACATTAGTTGTATTTTTCTCCCATAGATCAATTACATAGAATCTCTCCCTCTCCTAGTTCTCTCTAGGGCACCATTATAGAACCCTAGGGATTTGCAACGTGTGAAGAATAGTAGAGGACTCTAGTAGCCGCTTCATCAGTGTGAAAGGTTTAACATAAATTCGTGCAGGACGTGCGTATAGGTAGGGGCTCGTAAAGCAAGCTATTCGACCCTTTATATTTTGTGTAATCCGAAACAGGTATTTCGTATTATTCTCCTACAACAACATTCCCTATCTACCGTCTAGAAGAACAAAGAAATGAAGCAAAATGACAAAACCCTAACAACTAGGCTTCAGTCTTTCATAACATCCTCATGATTTAAAGTGGGCCAAACGAATGCTGGCATACAATCTACATATAATAGTTAATTCACCACAATTCTGGCATGTTTATAATACTCCCTCCGTCCCTATTTAAATGTCCACCTTTCTATTTTGGGATGTCCCTAAAAAAATGTCCACTTTCCAAAAATGGATAGGTAGAACATGATAGAATTCCTATTTTGCCCTTCTTGTAGTATGCTTATTAAAGCAAAGGCACCTATTCCAATGCTAAAGTCAAACAAAACAACACAAACAACTGATTTTTCCTTATATAGGAGTACTCTTCCTGGTGTACTAGCATCACCCGCCCTTTTTAAAAAAAAACTCTTTCGAATTTAAGTTTCATTTCTGCCCCAAAGTTTTGGAACAATCTGGACTCTGGAGTACAAAACCATTGGTTGTAGTTCAAAACAAGAGTACCATTGGCGGGAAATTTTTTTGGAAGCATCTGGAGGGAATTTCAACAAATTGTACCACTAAAATTCCAAAAACTATTTTTTATTTTCTCTTAATTTCAAACTCTAAGCCATTAATTGAGGGGCAATTTGGGAACATCAATGTCTTTAGAGTGTACTGATTTTTTCTAGAAAAAAAGCTCGAATCCCCGTAGTGGACATTTAAATAGGGACGGAGGGAGTAGCATACATACTTTATACAGCATGGATCATTGGATTAGAAAGTACGAATGCAGAGAGAGAGAGAGAGAGAGAGAGAGATCTACTCTTTAAAGACCTAAAGGAGAAGGCCCTTTTACTTTCTTCCTTTGGGGTGTATTGCTATGTACAAGCAGCATTTTAAACTCCAAGACCAGAACACAAAGCATCGGAGTCTGCTGGAAATCTTGCCATGCATTGTTTGACCCCTTTCCTAACAAAAGCTAAAGTTTTTGGTACAGGTTGCGTTCTAATGTGGCATTAGAGTTTTGGTTCCAGCAATATTGAGTTAAGCCTTTCCATTTGCATTTACTCCCCATTTGGCATGTTCATTTGATTGAACTCAAGTCAGTAGTTTATTTGTCTCTCCAAGTGCAAGGCGAATTGCATACCAGGGAGGGTGTTCGCTTGCATAATATTCAATGTTGGGCCTATTTCCAAGCACCTTAAGCTCTAGGGACGATTGGTGATCTAGCACACTAGAACATAAGATTATAGAATGACCACACAAGTAAAAAATGACAGCTAGCATGCCCTTTTCTTTTCGTTTTTATTTTAAACCAATGTTACACATTTCGGTTACTTCAAGGGCTAAATGCACAGAAGATGCTTCAATAGGTTCCCTAATGCCTGATTTAAGCACCCTACTTATTTACCTGTTGTCATAAATTTGCTGCCCAAGCATGTCTAATAGGATTTGCAGTTCCAGTTTTTCCTTTTCCATCTTCTCGATCTGCAGCAGTTCATATCCAAAAGTTAGCAATAAGAGCTTATTTTCGTCCATGATGGTCCTCAAGAAATTGGAGCCAATTAGTCAACATTATTTCAATGTTCTGCGAAAGGCCTACCTCAGATGCATCAAAATCAACGTTATGGTAAAGGCACTTACAAGAGTCTTCAGAGATTTGATCTCTCCTGTTTGTTTAGCACATTTGTCTGCCAAGTTCTTCTCTTCACTAGTCTACCAGCAAAAAAGAACAGGTAAATATCAAAGGATACTTAAAGTTCCCCAGAAAAGATAACATACAATGGGTATCAACAATATACGCTCACAACAACAACAATAACAGAACCCATCTAGTCCCCAATAATTGGGGGTATGGGCGGGGGATGATTGGAGACAGACCTAACCATTGGCAATATGCACATAGTGGCTGCTCTCAGAGTACCACTGAAACAGTGGCCCCCCTAAACCTCCAAATCAACAATATACGCCCAAATGAAAGAAATTCCGTACAATGGGTATCATGACAAGTTGAAAATTAACATGCTTAGTTCGTGATTCAGAAAACCTCCAAGAGTTCTTAATAATAATGATTACTTGTTAGTTACACGCCCTTGGACAGGGCAATGAATCTGACACTCAGACAGATCCCCGTGCCAAAGACCTGTACCCGAGGACCACATCCATGAATTTACTAGGGAAAGGAAACGAGATATCAATAATCACTGAATATCAAATTTTTTGACAACAGGACAAAAGCCATCCAATTGTAACCTTTTCAACCAATAAAGCTTTGAGTGACTGGGACTCTTCGCGTAAGGAAAGGGCTTCATGAGCTATTTCCTTCCACCGATTCAGCTGAGCTTCCATCATTCCCATTTCTTTAGACAATGCCGTGGCCATTACATGAAATTCTGCTCTAATGTCTTTTCTACCTAGAGCAAATAAGAAGACCTCTCAAAAATTATGGCATGACTTCTTTACTCAAATTATCAACACCATGGAAAAAACGAACAAGAATCATGACAATGTCAACCTGAATCTTGGACAGCTTCTTCCATTTTAATTTCTAGCTCATTTTTCTCAATAATGCACTTCTGCAGTTGAAGTTCCAGCTCTTCAATTCCAAACTCCCCATTGTCAATGGCGTCCCTCGTAGCCTCCAATGACTCTAATTTCAAAGTCAAGTCCTTCTCCCATCGCATGATAGACGACTTTTCAGCCTGTAATTGAACCTCTAAGTGGATCACAGTGGAATCAGCACCTAAAGCACAACTAAGGACATAAAACAAAGCCAACTTAACCTGTAGAGAATCTGTCAGCCCTTTATACCGTTCAACTTGATTATTCCAGTGTAGGAGCTGATCATTCAGTAAAGTGTAAAGACGGGATGAGTAGACATGTTTCTCGTCCTTCAGTTCATCCTGAAGATCTTGCAACTGTTTTGACAGGACAAGATTGCCCTTCTGTGCTTCTTGAAGCTCAGAAAGACGGTCAGCCGCAAGTACCTACATCATTCGTCCATGATTAAAATTAATACATCCAGGAGAGGGAGAAGGGGGGGGGGGGGGGGGGGGGTGGTTAATTGGGGGAGGAGAGTCAATCACAAATGGACCTTTGTTTCCTCGATGGATTCCTTCAATTCCCGTACACGTATTGTCCTTTCTGCAGGTTTTTCAGGTGACAAGCATCCATTTACCGAACCCACATGCGGACTATGAACTCCAGATGCCACATCCTTCTGCATTTTCAGATTAACTAGCTTTCTTCTACTCTCTTCAAGTCCCGCCATGGTTTCTTCCAGTTCCCCTTCAGGATATACAAACATTATAAGCATCCCAAATTGGTCACAAGGCATAACAGAAACTCATTGTCGCACTCGCTAACCATCAGTTGGCATGTAGAACAATATTTATAAAGGAAATATATGCACCCACACACTACATATACGAATACTTGCATCTGAGATTTACAAAGATGCAGAGATTTTAGATTCGTGTGTTCCATTGTTCGAAGAGGAATTCTCAAACGCTTGATGGCACTAAGAACCCATTGTATAGATGCAAAGTCTTGCAGGGAATCCAGGGAATGTAATTCCTCACTCGACCAGATCTTAAATTTCGTAAAGCTTTTTGATACACACGGAATTAGGGCCTCTTTTTGGTGTGCACTTTTTGCATATGTGGTGACATTCCAATTTGTGTCATTCTATTCAATGAAACAACAATGGTGGATGGCCTAAAGCAATTTGTGCTTTAAACATGCAACTATAAGATAGAAGAACCGCCTCAGATACCTGCAAGATGCTTTATCTCAGATTGATCCACAGCATGGCTACAAATACAAGTTTGCATACAATCAACGAAGTCTTTATGCTTCGACTGAAGAACGCCAATCACCTCAGTCAAATGAACAGCCTCCTCTCTCATCAAATCATCAACCTTAGACAACTGGATGATAGTATCTGAGAACTCAAAGTTGTGACAAAACCAGTTATCAGCGAATTCTTAATCTTGAAATTAGGATCAGGAGATATAGAAGACAATGAATTGACTACTCCTTTCTCATAAAAGTTTCTACTAACCTTCTGCACATAGATTTCCATGCAATGCCTGGGCAATGCTCTCAATAGTAGGTCTCTGAGCATTAATAGTGTCTTCCAAGATTTTCATTGATTCCCGAGTAGATAAAATTCGTTTGTCAAGGGCTGCTTTAATATTTGTAAGGGATCCCTCATTTTCAATGTTTTCGACTGAATCTGTTTCTAGTAGTCTACAAAGAAACATTTCCTCAGCATGACATGATGGAATAAAACCTGAGTAAGAATGCATGAGTTTGATTAATAGTGAAAGAATTCACACACAGCATCGGTAATTAAATGTATGAACTGAAAACTAAAGCTTTACAAACAAATCATCCCTAAACCAACCTCGATAATGCTCTACGTGGTCCAATGTCTGTAAAGAAGTTTGGTGTGCCCCAGCTCGTACTCCAAGTAGGACTAAATCATCAACCAGCTATATAGAATAAAAATAATAATTGGAAAAAATAACTGTAAGAGATTGCAAATCAAAAAATGGTGAAGGACATCAAAAGGGCATGCGAGAGAGAAAAAAAAACCTGATTCCATAGTTGGTTCAAGGTAATCAGCCTAGTGTCATACGAAACTTGCTTGTCTTTCAATTCTTTAATTTTGGCTTCAAGGTCTTGCAACTCATGCTTTTGTACATCCAGCTGCTGCACGAGTTTTTGATTCTGATACTGGAGAACTGCGGCATCAACCTGATACGAAGTTCGATCTTTCAAAATTTTCGTTTACTTTTTACTATCTGGTACAGTTATGTGTTAAAGACATGAAAACAGTTTTTGCAATTTCTGTGAACAATGGAAGACGGGGCTTGAAGGACTGCATTGACTATCAAGGCCGGAAAAGGATGAACCTAACCCCAAACAAGAAAAAAAAGGAAGGGGGCCAACAACCTAAACTACTTGACCCGAGATATAGGCACCCATCTCCGATATAGTGGAATTTAAGAACAAACCCTAGAAATTCGATTAGAGGAATGAGAGCTAACAATTATCTTAAAAAAGCTTGGCCAATGGTAAGAAAAATCAATTGGCCATAATCACCATACTGGGCAGCTGCGGGTTCTATTCACAGAAACAAATCCTTCCCAAACCCCACTCTAGTAGGCCCACTTGCACTTGGTTTCCCTTCAGTAACTAATAGGGAAAGGTTCGAGACAAAAAGTTGAGAAGCTGTGGTTTATTTTCTTGATGCACATAACCCTATATAAGAAGGACCACGGTTGGAATTGTGAGGTTGTAGACCTCCAAGATTGATAGAAGCACAAGCACAACCGAACTTCAAAACACAGGCCACAATTCCGATATCCGTAAAAAAATTAGTGTGCACAAGTATGGTTGTAGACCTCTAATTCCTGATTTATTCTCAAAATTGACTTATTGCACTTTACGTGACTTATTACACTTTATGAGACAGGTCATTCTCCCACAACATGAACCCAAAAACCTGACTTAGGCCAATTCGTGAAGTCAGGAATTGGAACAAACTCATACTTTGTCTTTAACCATAGAAATGCATTAATGCAATCTAATAAGGAAAAGAAAAACTAACCATACTTGCTACTCCGTTAGTAAAGGCACCCAATTTATCATAATATGAACCCGAATGAAAAAATCTCGGATATACCACTGAAACCCTATTGCATAGCTAAATCAAGCAAAAATTTGATTTTCAATTGCATCGAAACAAAGACGCAGCTATATCAATGCAACTATATCCAAGACAGCTATATAAATTGATACCCACATAACTATATACCCCCAAAAAAATGTATAGAGAGAAGGGGGGGGGGGGGGGGGGGGAGTGTACAGTTGTGTTATCAGGAGAAGCGGAGGAGTGACGAGCCATGGGGTAGGAGGAGAGAGAGTTCAAATGAGGCCTCTTCTTTTCTGGCTCATCGGAGTCGGCGTTTTCCATTAGGCTTCTCCCAAAAACAATACTACCATTACCATTAGGATGAGATACGTAACTCGCTCCTACTACTTCAAAACTCTTTCGAAAGTGAAAATAATCAATCCCCCACACCAGATTTTGAGCCAAAAAACAAAAGAAAATCAAACCCTCCTGCGGGTGTGGGCGTGTGTGTGTGTGTGAGAGAGAGAGAGAGAGAGAGAGCGCGTCCGCGGGTTAACTGCGAAGGTACTAGCCACCTATCGGAAACCCTGTGGCCCATCCAACCAAGCCCACTATTTTATCTGCTTTAGATTAATATTAGGCCCGTAGAACTGGGCTACACTGTCTAAATCAGGACTATATGGGCTTACTAATTTAGGTACTTGGGTTTTTTCAAAAAACAATTCAGTTTCTTAATTTTGGATTGAATTTTTGTAAATTATTGGTTTGTTTCAAATAGGAAAATTTAAAATTAAAAAAATACAACTATAATCCAACTCTTAAAAAATTCATCAAATAAAAAAAATTTAAAAAAAATGGACGGACTTTTTTGGATTACTTTTATCTTTATTAATTTTTTTTTCTTTTGGTTCATATTTTTTTATTTTTCTAATTCCTCTTATAGAGGCGAACTAATAATGAGTACTTTTCTGGATTAAACAAGGATCAATCTAATTCTCCAGCAGTTATTCTCCCTGTTTGATTGGGCTTTTCCTTTGATTCGGGAACAATTTAGTTTATTGGGCTATTGTCTCAGTTGTTAACCGTTCAAAAGCAAGAAATTGGGGCAAATCAGAGCTTTACCGATTCTTCTTGGTTCGAATTAGGGGGTTCGATTTAGGGTTTTGAAATTGGAACCTAGTTTTTTCAAGAATTGGGGTTTCTAAATTGGGATTATCTCTATCAATGAAACACACACACACACACACACAAGGAGAGAGAGAGGGAGAGAGAGAGAGAGATAGACCGACCTTCGTGGTCTGATTCGAAGAACGATCATTCGAAGGGAGATCGTTCGAAGCTGGTGTGGTCATCTGTATCGAAGCGTTCTTGGTGGTGGTGGTGGTCGCCAGAGGTGGAGAGAAGGCGAGATGAACTGAGTCGTCAGTGGCGGTGCATGGTAGCCGGTGGTCGTGCTAGCCCCTATCTCTCTCTATTCGTCGAATGGGTTGGGGGAAGCCCGATCTGGGTTTTGAAATTTGGAGCTTTTCTTTTTGGGGGGTGGAGGGGCTGGGGCCCATCTGCTGACGTGGCATACCACGTCAGCATGTTGTGCTGCTGTTGTTTTAAAATGTTTGTGTGTGTATCATTTCTGGATCTTTTATGCTCTAAGAGCATCTCCAGTGATGGGTGCCATTTTTTGGGTGCCAAATTGAATTTGGCACCCACAAACCCAAATTTAGCACCCCAACAATGTTTATTTGGCCAAACTGCTCCAGTAGTGTGGGTGCCAAATTCCTCAACTACCTTCCAACCATTAAATGTCAATTAACTTTTAACTTTTCTAGAAATAATTAATTAATATATTTTAACTTCGTAATCACAATTTTAATTAACTAACTTTCCCTACCTAACTTTTTACCCATACCTTTCCTAGAAAGTTAGTTAATAATTAACTTTTCAATTTTTTTATTAATAATTATATACTTTAACGATTGTTTAATCACCTCCTAATCATGATTTTAATTAACTACCTAACTTTGTACCCCAATTAACTTTCCCTACCTAACATTCTACCCACCTACCTTTCCCTACCTAACTTAGTTGGTTCACCTAATTTTTAAAAGGCTATATATACTACCATACACCCTGTTGAATAAAACACACACAAAACAATGAGTAAACTTAAAAAAGCAGTTCTTAGAGGAGATTTCGACTCTTCTTCTGATGACGATGATGATCGTAGAAGAAATTTTTTCTCTACGGTGGCAATGGAGTACCACAGAATGGAAACAGAACAATCAAGCCATCAGAGCAAACATGGTGGCTCTTCAATTGGCCGCCAACACATCCCTCGAAATAGAGTCAGTGCTAAGTGCTAACGAGCAGCTAATGAGAGACTACTTTGCTGAAGATCCACTCTTCCCTCCCTACAAATTTTGAAGGCGGTTTTGCATGAATCGCGACTTGTTTCTTCGCATCCTCAACACTGTCCAACAACACGATGACTACTTTGTTCAAAAAGTAGACGCAGCGGGATATATCGGTTTGTCTGGACACCAGAAAATGACTGCAACGTTTAGGATGCTTGAATACGGCATGCCTGCCGACTCCATTGATGATTATTTGAAAATCGGTGAAAGCACAACAATTGAATCTTTAAAGAGATTCACTCAAGCGATCGTCAACATCTACGGAGAGGAGTATCTTCGATCCCCAAATGAGGCAGACGTTGCCAGACTTCTACAAGAGGGGGAGAGTCGTGGATTTCCAGGTATGTTGGGAAGTTTAGATTGCATGCATTGGGAATGGAAAAATTGTCCAACCGGATGGCATGGTCAATTTACTGGACATGTCAATAAACCTACAATCATTCTTGAGGCTGTTGCCTCTTATGACTTGTGGATATGGCATGCTTTTTTTGGGATGCCTGGGTCCCTTAATGATATCAATGTTCTCGATCGATCCGATCTCTTCTCCGCCCTTGCTGCAGGGTGTGCCCCTCCTGCCAACTATACTGTCAATGGACACCAATACAACATGGGATACTATCTTGCAGATGGTATATATCCCAAATGGGCAACTATTGTTCAGACAATTTCTAAACCTGATAATCCAAAGAAACGATTATTTGCAAGGAGGCAGGAGTCATGTCGAAAAGACGTTGAAAGGGCATTTGGTGTGCTTCAATCACGATTTGGCATTGTGCGAGGACCAGCTCGATTTTGGTATCAGGAAGATCTTACTTACATCATGAAGACGTGTATTATCGTACATAATATGATTATTGAAGATGAGCGTGATAATCAACCAGCCCCTATGTCTTCTCTTTTTACAGTGTCAAGAGCACGTACACCGGTATTTGCTGAGTTTCTTGCTCGTCGCCAAGCAATCCAATCGTCTGCAACCCATCATGCACTCCGCAATGACCTAATTGAACACTTGTGGGATCTAGCAGGAGAGCAGGAATAAAGTATTTGTGTAATGGTGTGTTAGTAGTACTTGTGGTAGTAGTTGTGGTCATTCAATAATGGTTAATGTGTAATGGTGTGTCAGTAGTAGTTGTGGTAGTAGTTGTTGCTGTAATTCAATAATGGTTAGTGAGTAATGGTGTGTCAATATTAATTGGGTTGTTGTTGTTGTAGTGAGTAATGGTGTGTCAGTAGTACTTGTGGTAGTAGTTGTTGTTTAATAAAGACTGTTGTTTAATAAAGACTCTTGCATTTCAATAGAAATTCATAAAATAAAATACAAATACTAAAAAAAATAAAAAATACAAAGACTTTTGCATTGTCACGCCCTCATTTTTCTCTAAGAATCCAAATATATAAAAATCCATATAGGATGAGTCAAAGGTCATATATATTCAAACGTTGAAAAGTAAAAGTCAATACATAGCTCCAAATCAAGCTCAACATGTCTCAAGCCAAGTGGTACCCGTACCCAAATACCTAATTGTCAAAAGGGGTTGAAGTTGTTACATAGTTCGAAATTTTCAAAAGTTTATGTAAGTAGAAGTTGCAAAATCATCTCCCAAAGATGCTAAGTAAAAGATGAGAAAATAACTTCATGATCAATGTGCTCCATGTCATGCATCCACATCTCAAGCATCCAACTCATGTTCCTTGCCGTGTACCTGAAAATGATAGGGTGAGC
This sequence comes from Gaultheria prostrata, assembly GCA_036023075.1. Lineage (NCBI taxonomy): Eukaryota > Viridiplantae > Streptophyta > Magnoliopsida > Ericales > Ericaceae > Gaultheria > Gaultheria prostrata. The sequence continues at coordinate 27,673 of JAXBDA010000809.1, read as the reverse complement.
TCACTAGCCCAGTAGGAAGAAAATCTCCACTCATGCTATATTCATGTAGAATGATAAGTGCACCGACACGATGAGAGTGAAAGTGAAATATACAAATATAGATGATAAAAGGTAACAAAGAACCCATGCATGTTCCCAAAGTGTCCAAAGATAGAAAATTATCGCCAAGAGGTCATCTTGTACCCATATTTAACCATATATGTCCAAGCGTGTCCACCAATAATTTATTTGTATAGCCGAGTGTCCTCGTGTCTTACAAGTATCCACATTAGATCATTTGTGCAATTAAATCACCAATCCCTTTATTTCATCAATTTACAGCTTAAAGAAATTATAAAATCTCTTCCGAGTCTTGTGGGCCTCGTGGAACTCGTGTCCGAGTCTTTTGGGCCTCGTGGAACCCTTCCTAGCGACTCACCGAATGGTGGTCCTAGTGCATCAATGTATATCACATTCAAATTCTCATTTAAGTACGTTAGAACATAACTCATTCATTAAACCACAACCAAACCCCACATTTCGTTCCAATCATCACCATTTTCGCCAAATGTGTGAAACCGACTCAACATAGAGCGTGTCCATTTCGTATCGCAAAGTGTCCAATTAATTCACATGTCACGATCTCATTTTAAAGACTACAACGTGGATGCGAGGGTTATCTTAGTGTCAAAAGTCGATTATCCGATGAAATGAGCGATCGGGGGCCAAACATGCATCAAAGGGAGGACCGAGAACAAAACAGAATTTCGCGTGCTTGCTGAAATTTCCGCCCAGGCGGCTCCCAAACCCGCCCAGGCAGTCGGGGCAGTTTTACAGGTTATCAAAAATATGCAGATTTTCTCCAAAGGAGGGGAATTTCAACCCAAACACTTAGTACATGAAATGGAGCATCAAGGGGCATCAAAACAAGTCATAAACCATTAGAGGGAGTAAAAATCAACTAAATTTAACAAGTATCAACAAGGATAATCATAGATCTCAAACCCAAAATCAAGAATTAAATGGGTTTTCTAAAAAAAAAAGTGTACAAGTGCAACATGTAGGAAAATGCAACAAATCAACCAAATGAAGATAAAGTGAGGAGAGAACATCCCTACCTCAAGAGGTTATGCTCCAAATCAAGTGCAAAATAAAGCCCTAGCTTTCTCAATCAAACCCCAACCGAAATTAAGCCTCCCAGAGCGATTCCAAAGCAACCCGGGTTCCAAAATGCGTGTAGACGATGAATATGTGAATGGATCTTGAAGAGGTGGGGTGTGAGGGGTGAATTTTATGGGAGGAAGGAGAGAAGTTTGGAGAGGGGAAAAGAAAGGGGCAGCCGGCCCTTTAAGAAAGAGAGAGATGGGTTTTGGTTTGAAAAAAAATCAGCCTCATTAGTGTATATACACTCACCCCTATGCACTTACACCCCTCATGTTTCAAATGTATTTTAAAGACACCCAAGTGTATTCTCTAACTCCACATTGACCCCGCTTTACTCTATTTTCATTTCCTCACATTTCCCTAATGTTATTTCCGAAAAATCACTTAAAAATACGGGTCCTTACATGCATACTACCAAATTAAAGTTTCTAGCATACTAAACAAGCATTACAGATCGAAATCATCTGGAGGAAGAGGACGATAACAATCAGAACGTGCCATAATTTTTGCCATAACTTCATTCTTGCGCATAGAGTAATAAGCCTGTGCTTGAGCATCCATGCCAGAGATGTCCATTGACATGATGGCATCGTCTTCTTTTTTCTCCTCCAATTTCTGCATTTCTTCAAGTACTCGAACTTTTCTTTCGACTAGTTCCTTCTTCTCTTTATCAACTTCCTCGTTATGTGTATTAAATTGCTCCATTAAATTACAAAATCGAGAGTTAACAACTTCTCCTACCTTTTGTTTGCGGCGCGATTCTTTCTCGGCTTTCCTTCCTTTGAGCCTTTTATTTGGTGAATCAACACTACCTCCACTAGTAGCTTGATCGCAACTCAGATCAACGAATGTCTCAAGAATCGAGGAAGAAGTAGGGGATTGGAATGCAACCTCCATACTTTGTGAGTTTCTGGTTGTAGTAGGAGGTTCCTACCACTTGGGATAGTGTTGCAAAATTTCCCAGCAATGATCGAAACGAAATTCTATTTTTTCGTTTTGCAAATATAATTCTTTGGCTTGCCGAATCTACATATGTTAGTCCAAAAAGTAAAAATAAATCAAACACAAGGCAAAAACACTAATTATAAATAAACTTTAACAAATCAAGTAAGCCTCACCACATCAGCTTCAACGACTCCACTTTGATGCAGATTTTCTACTTGCGTTTCCCACGGTATTTGCTACAACACTTATTGATGACACGCCAACGACTTTCGATAGATGATGGGGACCTTGTTGTATCATTAGTGAAACTAACATAATTATCAAAAATTCGCTTCCAAAAAATAGATTGGGCTTGCGAATTACCTATGACCGGATCTTGAGTAACGCTTAACCAAGCATTACAAATCGCAGTATCTTCTGTTTTTGAAAACGCCTTTCCTCTCTTTGTATTTTGTTTGTATGGAAGATCCATAATTTTTTGGTATGAATTGGTGTAAAAAAAAACCCAACAGGGGACTTGTAATTTATAGGGGACTTGTAATTTTACCATTACAAAAGGAAAAAAAAAAAACGGCTCTTTTTTTTACCGTTGATGGAATTCCAATGGTCCAATTTGGTTTATCCCATGTTCCAAACCATGTTCCAACCACACACAATAATTGTCCTACATGTTTTTACCAAACCCAGAAGGGTGAACGCCTGGAACTTTCTCCATTCTTGTTTCTTGGTTTCATCGACCAAAAATTCCCACCTCCACCGTGAAGGTCTGATCTCTCTCCCAAGCTCTCTTTTCCGGCCTCCTCTCTCTCTCCAGTCCACCCCGATCTATGTCTGGTTTTTTTGCCTTCTCCGGTGACTTTCAAGAGCGACGGCGACACTTGGAACTCCGGCGATCGGAGTTCATTGGACAAAGAACGAACTAGGTACAGTCCATGCTTCCAATTTGGTTTTGATTTTTAATTTCTAGGAATGAAAAAAATTTAAAAATCTAAGGGTTTTTTAAAAAAAAATATTCTGCAGTTAGGGGTGTAACCGGTTCGGTTCGGATTCGGTTCGGAGGGGTTTTTGAGTGAACCGAGTAAAACCGGTTCGGGAAGAACATGGAACCGAAACCGGTTATAAAATGGCCGGTTCGGTTCCTTCCCGGTTCGATCCAGTTTCGAAGTCGGTTCGGTTCCCACAGAGAGAGAGAGAGAGATTTGCATAGGGAGAAATCTTCCCCCAGATCCACACTAACAGAAAACAAATCGACCGAGATACACAAAACATTATACATATACACGATCTATATACTATCCCATTTTCAGAAAACAAGTGGGTAAGTATATACATACACGATCTCTATATACAAACAAGATCTATCAGAAAAAAAAATATATCTATATCGAAAAAAAAAACCGATCCACATACATACAAGATCTATCAGAAAACAAATAAAAAACGATCTATATACAACTATACATACACCGATCGGGATATACGCACATATACGTACACGAATCGATCACATCCCATGATGATCTGTCATCTCTCGATCTGCCATATATCCGATCTCACTATGCCATCTCCGATCTCGATGTGAGTTGTCGTCGGCGTAGGAGAGGGAGGAGGTGAGACGGTGGAAGTGGGAGAGAGAGAGAGAGAGAGAGAGAGAGAGAGAGGCACAACAATTTTAGAGAGAGACGAGAGGATTAGAAATTACTCCAACTGATTTAGGTTTCTACTTTCCAGGATGTGGTTAATATATATAGTATACATATAATTTTAACTGTTAAATATTTTTATTTCCCTTTCTAAACACAACGGGGTTGCTTGCCAAATGGTTAAGACTTTCTCCTCCCATGCGTAGGGTCGCGAGTTCGAGCCTTACTCCTAACATTTTTGTAGTATATAAGGAAAAACCGGTTCGGTTCGGTTCGGCTTAAAAATCTCGAGAACCGAGAACCGAACCGATTTTTAAAAAAATTAATTTCTTGGAACCGAACCGAACCGGTGAAGTAAAAAAACCAAAAAAATAAACCGGTTCTCTGGTTCGGCTCGGTTTTTAATTTTTTTTGTTCAGCCCTATCTGCAGTAGTTTTTGGATTTTTGTTGGGTTTGGTAGTTGAGAATGGAGGGAGGAAGCTGACGTGGAAGAAATGGCACTTGCCATTTTCCCTGCCAATTTTGGCCACAAAAATGGCCGTGGCCATTTTTGGCCGGGGAAATAGCAGGCCGTTGGAGGGTGCAAAAAAGGTCTGGGGTGCCAAATATGGGTATGGCACCCCTTTTGAAAGGCCGTTGAAGTTGCTCTAAGTAGAGGTGGCAAAATGGGTGGAATGGGTTGGATTTGTTATGGGTTGAATGTGGGATCAAAGTGAATGGGTTGAATATGGGTCAAGCCAAACCCAACCCAACCCTTTTTTTTTTTTTGAACATGAATTCCGGAGACTCTAATATAGTTGATAATGTGAAAGCACAAAGCACTAGTCATATTTTCACAAGGCCTTTAAAGAAAAGCAACAAATTACAAAGCAAAATGTGAATTGGTGCTTCTTCTCTGACATCACATATATAGATAGGCAAAACAATGAGTTACATGTATAGCAGACCAAGGAACAAGACATCAAAACCAACCCCACCCACCCCAAAAAGAAAAAAAAAAACCCGAGCAACGAAGCTATGAAATCCATGACTGAGTCTGGTTAAAAAAAAAGAAAAAAACAAAGCCAGAATCTCCATACATAACAAAGACAAAGCCAGTAAACACATTTTCAAAAGCATGCACACCTCTGGTTCTAAGCATCAATGATTGTATTAGTGCTGAGGGCAACAACTCTCTCTCCAAAATCCTCCACAAGTTCTTCCTCCTCTTCCTCAAAATCTTTGACAACTATATATTTGCTCCCATGTTGCATTGTATTGACAATCACGAGTACATAATAATGCCTCTACATTCTTGGGTATGATTGAAGAGCGATACTTGTCTATAATACGGCCTCCAATACTAAAAGCCGATTCTGAAGCCACTGTGGTGATCGGAATACTCAAAATGTCACGTGCCATGAATGAGAGGTTTGAATATCTAGAGCTATTTGCCTTCCAGTAACAAAGGATATCCAAATCCACATTTTTCTTCCTCTCAAGTCTAGGCTCTTCTAAATACAAGTGTAGCTCTGACTTGACTCTACCCAATCCACATTCTTGACTTTCAAAAACATCAAACTCCTACAAAGTTATGCAGTTAAGAGTTATCAAACATATGAATTAGAAAGTGCACATATAACTATTGGACAAAATTAGACATACTCACATCCATTACATCAACTGGATCATTTTGACTGCCTCCACTTGTATCGCATGCCGATGATGATAGATTGGAAGTAGAAGCGATAGAATGGCTCGCACAGTCTTCAAATAGTAAATATAGCTTCTCGCGGATGATTTTGATTCGATCAGAACAGTTCACCAAATCAAGCTTTAAAAAGCAAAATTCTACAAATTGTAGCTTGTACCAAGGATCTAACATGATGGCAAATGATAACACCGGGATATAGCATTCCCAATACTTGTCAAATTTCCGTTTCATCCTTCTTGCCATGGAACTTATAAAATCGTCAAAATTTTCCATCTCTTCCTTAATGAGAAATTGTATCTTCCACACCCGATGGAAATATAAATTCACAGTTGGATACCGAGATCCGGAGAGTAGAGTAGTAATCTCATAAAATGGTCTTAAAAACCTACTTATTCTTTCAACCCTTAGCCACTCGTCTTCTGATGGGCATGTCCTGCAATTCGTATCTACCAACTGTAATTGAGAGTAGGCAAGACGATGAACTAGGGCACATTCAAGCATTAGATATGTTGAGTTCCATCTCGTCGTAATGTCTTGTCGAACCTTCTTACTACAACTTGAAGGTAATTAAGCAAGGCACTCAACAAATTTAAAGATCGCTTCGCGTGGAGGGCCCTTTTCCATCTTGTACCATAGCGGTGCCTGTGGTGACGGCCTGTCCTCTTGGACAGTAGCTATGGCTCAAACCGGATATTCCACAAGCGGGCCAGGAGCCCGTATGGTCACGCCTAGGGCTGCAAACGAGCCGAGCCGAGCCTTAACGTGTTCAAGCTCGACTTGGTCATTTTTAGGGAGGCTCGAGCTCGAATCGAGCTGGAAAATCATGGCTCGAACTCGGCTCGTAAAGGATTTGAAAAGCTCGAGCTTGGCTCGTCTTAACTCTGTAATATATGAACGAGCTAGCTCGGCTCGAACTCAAGCTCGTTAAGAGGTTACACATTGAGAAAAAAAAAATAAAAAATCATCCAGATTTTTCATTCAACAAATTTTCGATTCACATCAAACCCAAAATTGACAAGAATCACTCAAGATATATAACACTCTTTCAGGAAAGCCGCTGATACATGTATCATCAAGTTCCATTCAACAAATTTACTCACTTTGCGAAGTGGGTCTTTATGCTCATATCAGGTTAAGATTTGTCTCGGATATCCTTCCACACTTGAGATCGATACCTGCTACAAATGGTTTCATCACATATCGAAACGTAAGTGAAGAAGATATTTCGAGAGAGGGCTCAACATCAAAAATTGAGATTTCTTACCAAATAATGAAGAAGATCGACAACTGGAGGTGGCCTGAGAATCGGGTTTTGGGTTGGCCTAAGAATAAGATCTCCTCTCTCTCTGTCCTGCTCAACGATCTGAGGTGGCCGGAGAGTGAATCGGAAACGGCGGTGGCTTGATTTGGGGTAGGCAGTGGCAGAGAGAGAGATCGCAGAAACGAAGAACAAAACAGGGGAATATTAGATATATATACCCGGCTCGCGAGCCGAGCCATATAAAACTCGAGCTCGGGTCGTTTGTCAAACGAGCCATAAAACCTGGCTCAAGCTCGTTCATTAACACTTCGAGTCGAGCCGAACCGAGCCGAGCCCGCGAACGACTCAGTTCGTTTGCAGCCCTAGTCACGCCCCATGGAGCTTGCAACGCTAGTCACCCCCCTCCCACCCTTTTTGCAGTTAAAAAAGAAAGAAAGAAGAAAAACGACCTTTTGATACAAACCGGATACCTTCAAACTGCCGTTGTATATTCAGAATCAGAAAGTGATAAAACAATAGAAACCCCCACATACGGACCTTAACTATTCAGTAGAAAAAGTGCGAACAGTAAAGATAGGATAATAACAAATACTACGAAAGACCCCTCGTACTCAGACAATTTGGGAAAACAGATAAGGTGGAGTAGGTAGTAAAAAAAGAAACCAACATTGGACACATTATTAACTTAAAACATATGCAACAACCACTTGGGAATTGGCTATGTTATCTTTCATCACTCTAATATAATCAAATCAAGCATGGCATTGTATAGAAATCCAACTACCTTGATTTCTAGAACATTGCATTCAAAATTTATGGGTTGCAATGTGGTACGATAAGATTTGAGAATGTAGCACAATTGACTCTCAATGTGACAATTTCGAAGAAATCTAGGCACTGGCAAGATATGTGCATGGGAAATGTAGATTTGACGACGAAGTGAGCCTAGAAAATTACACTATGCAAGGAAGGTATAAAGGACATTGTACAAGACCCAGTGAGAGAAAAGCATGTGCCACTTAAGAAAAAAGACAAACAGATGGTCGCTGAAGAAAAAGGCAAGCGCCGAGCAGAAGATTGTTCCCCTTAAAACCTTTGTGCGGGGATAAGAGTCGAGACATTGATCTGTCTATGCACATATTACATTTCCATTTCAATGGAAACATGGAAATAGTTAAGGTTGGAATAGCTCAAGGGCCAAACTGGCAGAGGCAAACAATTGATGTAACTACCAAAACAATCCAACCATGATCTGCAAAAACCGCAGTATTTGTTTGGCTTGCTTCTAATCTCCCATTAAAAGAATCACGGTCGCCAATTACCGCATCCCGTAACGATAATTGAATACGGTCAGTTGGAAAATCCAACTGGTCGACTTTTGCCTCCACGATCTAAAAAGAAAAGGAGCATCTCATAAACTAAGATAATAAGCTATGCATGTACATTACATCCCAAACAAAATGTTTTAAGCACTGAACTGAGATAGCCATCTTCCACCAGATAAAAATATTCTTCAGCCATGATGTTTTTACTTTTAGTACAGCCTAAAAAATTTGACGTAGGATAGTGCATATTACTCAGGCTGGTAGACTGTAATCGTAGGGCACATAATCGCTACATCTATATGGTGAATTTGGAGAGAAAACTCAAATACCTGGCCAATTTTGAAATATAATCCAGGGTCCAAAGTGGCATCCCATGATACTTCTATCTGGTGAATAAGTACAGGTACTGTTATATAGGAGTATTTAGTTAATTCAAAATTTTTAATAAGAGATTCATTAAGTGGGTGGCAGTATCTATTTATTGTGCCTTTGGATTCCTTTACAATGCTCCATATCTATGCTTTTAATTCTGTCTGTTTGGGACTTGATTCAAAGACCAGCCCTATGCTCCTTTATTTCTCTTTGCCACTTCATATGGCAATAACCCATTTCCTTCAATGCCTGGATGGCAGTAACCTCTTCAATGCATGGAATTTTCTACGTGGAGTTTAAATAGGTCTGTAAAGAGTAAAAGGAATACTACTTCTTCTACAAAGAAACGAAAACACACTTGCTTCTACAGAAAACAAAACTCTCACATATATGCACCCTGTCTTCCATCCTCTGTATTTTTCATACATACTTTGAAGTTATATATTTTGAGCATACGAGCGGTTCTTGGTTCGAGGAAAGTTTTAGCTGCACGAAAACCTCTCCAGGATTGTTTTATCTTGGAAGTAGAATATCACACAACTCGGTGCAAGCGGGGACGTATCTTCTTTAAGGAGAGTTCTTTATGCTTGACTCGATCCACATAAGTTTTCTCATAAACTCTACTTTTGTGCTTACATAATTATTTCAATTTTTATTGTCGTGTTGTTTTCTCCATTTACTAAAGTTTACAGAAATTCTAACCATGAGTTTCCAACAGGTACTCCTTCCACCTACATTGGGCATTTTGGTCAACCATTGACAAACAACAATCTTCTTATGAAGAGACAATATCATGGGCTGGCCCTCATAACAGTGAGTTGCATGTAGAGAGAGAGACAGATTAGAAGGAACTCAAAATCGAACCAGACATCAATCCAAAACAGTTAGTAGGGAGAAAAACTGTGACAGAGAGAGAGAGAGAGATCAAATCAAAACTTATTTTGACAAATTTCTCGGCAGAAGAAATCTCCTACTATATTGGATTGGGATTGAGACTTGTGAGGTGAAGGTGGAGAGGTGGGGGAATGAGTCGGGTCGGGTGTAGACCTGTTTCGTTCGGGACACATGCCATTTTGTGGCTTGGGATGTTTCCTTGGAAAGGGTATACTTTGGTAGAAGAATGGGTTTGTGAAATTGGGATGGAAGGATCTGTCTTTGTTGACTGCTTTTGCGTGGCAGCCGTCCAATAAGATTACTTCGCCGGCTTAGGGTTCTCGGAGAATGGTGGTATCCATTTAAAAGGAAAAATCTGCCCTATCCCTTCCCGAGTTATCATTGGGTGCTCAGACTTTTAATCACCAGATTCACCACACAATCATGTGAGGTCCATACAATCCAAAAGCAACTCTTTTAGACAAAGCAGATTGATGGATGTCATTGACGATAACTCGGGCCGTGATTGGTAGTAAAATATGAGAACAAATCACACAAAGGAAAATCCGAGAGAAAAGGCTCCATGCTAACCCTAACCTCGTGACCCAATATGCTGATAAATATCCTAAACTCAAATGAAATCAAAGAAATTGCCTTAGAAAGTTACCAAAGCAAAAAGGTAAGTAACTGAAGCTATATCAAAAAACCTCAATCAAAACACTAAATACAAACTTGAATGATACATGGACCAACTGTTCTTCTTGTTATGTTTTTGCATAACGGTAAGGGACAAAAAAAAAAAAAAACCAATACCCTGACCAACTTCAAACCCTTAATAAATAAAAAATGCATACCCATAAAAGTTCCCAATCTGCACTGATTGTAACTATCAATAACAACCCAAAAACAATACCACCCCACCCCACCCCCAGAAAACCCAAAAAATAAAAATGAAAAAATAGAGAATAAATAACGGCAAAACCGAAACCTAGAAAGCAATCACTAATACCTTTTTCCAAGAATAATGCCAATAACAATAGACACCAGTGCCACGCCTAAAACGACCTTAAAATTCGCGAGAGGAGAAACCGCAGCCTCAGTGGTTTTAGTATGGACCCCCTCGGCTGACAGTGCTTGTGCAGAAATTGTTGCCGCTTCTAGCTTTTTCTTACTCTTCCGTTTCGATGGAGAAGAAAATGCCGATCCAATATCTCTCGATTTCACCTCCATTCCATCATCCTGCCAATACAAATATGTGCCCCAGCTAATTAGATTTGACTGAAGAATTAATCTCAAACAGGTGAATCAGGGGGTGTTCCGCTAAGATTGGTTTTTTGGTTTTTTGACTTTTTTATGTGAGAGCTCGAAAAACGCGTAGTTTTTTTGTAGTTTTTTATGTGATGTATTGTGAGGGGATGACCTGTCTCGAAAAGCGTAATAAGCTAGCTTTTGATTTTTTGAGTTAGTGGAACGGGGCCTCGGTCACAATTGTTGTTCGTACTATATACTAGATGATCGCAGATATATATATATACATACTTGTGCAGGTGTATAAAAAAGTGTCCCATGGTTACAGAATTGAGGATAAAACATACCTTTTGTTGGGATTTAGTATCAGCTAGCTGCAATTTCTGCTCAAGCTCTTTCACTTGCTTTTCTAGAACTGCAATCACTTCATTCTTAGCTTCAAGCTCTTCAAAGGAACGCTTCAGAGCAGCTTCTCGTTCCAATTCCTTTTGAGAATCTGCCTCTTTCTGTTCAATTAAAAAAAAAAAGAAACAAATCCACAACAGCTATTCAACAACTATCCAAATCCCATTTCTTTAAAACATATAAAGAATATTAACGCTAAAGGCAGTAATACTGCAAACAAGGCACATACCTGAGACTGTAGCTTCTGCCCTTCGAGTGTAAGCTGCTCTGTCAATTCTTCTATCAACTTCTTCGAAGAGGAAAGCTGTTCCAGTGCTTCATCCTTCTCAGTAAGAGTTGCGGAAAATTTCGCTTCCATTTCATTTAGTTTGGACTCGTATGTAGCTAAATCCTGAGTAAGCTTCGAATTCGACTCACCAAAAACTTCTCTCTCTTTTTCAAACTCACCTGACTTGTTCTGCATCTCCTCAACAATGCCTTCCAAACCCTTCAATTTCAATAGGGTCTGTTCCAACTCAATCTTTTGACTCTCTATGACACCAGTTGCTTCATGAACCTGTTCTTCGTACTTCTTTATCTGGCTTTCGAGTGCACTTAGCTTTTCAGTCAAATCTGTAGCTTCCAAATCTCTGTGACTAAATTTCATAATGGCTTCTTCCAACTCTTTTTTGGCCTCTGAAATCCGGGCTTCAGCTGCTAAGTGAAGTCCAGATGCTTTCGAGTGCTTGTCTGCTAGCTCAGCAATAGTATTCATGTGAGACGCCAGTTGGTTATCAGTAGCTTCCTTTTCACCATAAGCAGAATTCAATGATTCTTGAAGCTCATTAACCTTTGTTTTGAGCTGTGTATTTGTCTCGGCTAACAGTTCACTCTCCGAGGAAAACTGTGCAGCCTTTTCTTCCACTTCTGAAATCTTGCTTTTGAGTTCTTCATTGAACTTCTCCGAAGATGCGAATTTTTCAGCTGCTTCTGCTAACTGCTCTTCGTAAACCTTCACTTGATTTTCAAGAATCGTTAGTTTCTCGTAAAGGGATTTTGCCTCTAAATCTCTAGTGCTGTAGTTTGCAAATGCTTCTTGGAGTTTCAGCTCTGAGTCCCTACTTAAAGACTCATGCAAAGTTTCCAGCTCTGACTTTTTCGCAGTTGCTTCATCCAACACTTTACCTTGGTGCTCTAGTTGCTCCTCAGCAGACTTTAGTTTCTCCATAACCTCACTTTCTCTCATCCCAGCAGCTTTCAGATCATTCTCAATGCTTTCCAATTTCTGCTGAGTCAGATTCAACTCGTTACGCAACACTTCAAGAAGTGTTTCGGATTCAGAAAGCTTCTCACTGGAATTCCTCAACCCATCCTCCAAATTTTTCTTCTCTTCTGTCGTTACACTCAAAATATCAGTCAACTCCTTTTCCTTTTCAGTTGCGGTTTGAAGTGCAACCTCAAGGCTTGATGCTTTCGATTGGAATGCTTCGAGTTCCATTTCAAGCTCAGATATCTTATCCAACTTTGTCTTCGATTCAGCTTCTGTATCCACACATTTCTTTTCCAACGTGCTTATTTGTTCTTCAAGCTCCTGGATTCTGTACTTCTCTGCTTCTAGCAACAGCTCCAACTCGCTCACCTTTTTGCCAGCATCATCTGCTTTTGAATGAGACATCTGGATTAGATCTTCTAGTTCAAGGCTGCGTTGATGCGTTGTAGTAGCTCTTCCCTCGTGTTCAGCACACTTCTCTTCAGCATTCTTCAAGGCAGACTCCATCTGAGTTACCTTATCCTCATATTCTTGTATTTTGCCACTCAACTGTTTCTTTTCTTCCTCGATCTCTTCAACTTTCACACCAAGTTCAGAGTTTTTCTCCGAAATCTCTCTAAGTTCCCTTTCAGCATCGTTGCTTTTCAGTTCAAGCAGATTGATCAGTTGCTCTAGCTCGACATTTTTCTGCTCTGCGGCTATGAAACGTGTCTCGAGCTCTTTCAGTTGCAATATAGCTTCTTCAGCTGCAGCATTCGAAGCTTGTACAATATCTTCAAGCTCAACATTCTTTTGTTGGGCAGTCGTCGCTGCATATCCGGATTCATGGTGGAGCTCTTCAAGAGATTTTAGCTTCTGTTCCAGCTCAGCACTATTTGCCAGAGCTTGAGACAGAAGAGCATCGGCTTTACAAAAGTTGTCATCCGATGACTGCAACTTCGCCTCAAGATCCTCGCATGCCTCTTTCATCTGAGCCACATGACTGGTTAAATCGGCCACAGCAGCTTCTAGATCTTCTTTCTCTTTCATTACTTTGGAAAGCTCTTCTTGTATGGTCGAAAGACTCGAAACGTGTGCTTCCTTTGATTGAACTTCCTCGTTTAGCTTTGATTTGGCTTCTTCTAACTCAGACTCCTTAACTTGAAGATTTTCTTTTGTAGACAATAGCAAATTCTCAAGTGCTGAGAAATCTTCCTTCAACTGCGATTCCGAAGCCTTTCTCAAATCAACTTCTTGAGTCCATTCAACTAAAAGGGCTTCCTTAGAAGCAAGCCTCTGCTCAATTTCCACCACTTGTGATTTTGAAACCTCCAATTCTCCTTGTACTGCGGAAAGCTCAGCCGCAGTACTCTTGAGTGCTTCTTCAACCTTCTGGTTTTCGGCAATCTTCTCGTAAAGGCCCTTGACCTCATCTTGTAAGGAAGCCATCTGATTCTCCACTTCTTTCGCGCTCAACTTAGCCATTTCGAGCAGCTTTTCAAACTCCAAGGCCTTTTTTGTCTCTAACTCAGCATGTGAGCCGCTTTCCTTGTGTAACTCCTCAAACTTACGTGCCTCACCCGCAGAGGACTGCAGCTCTTGCTCTAGCTCCTCCATCTTCTTCCTTGAGCTCTCCAGCTCAAGGTCGAGGCTTTCAAATGATTCCTTCACGTCGACCAGCTCCTTGTGCTTTGCTTCTTGGGCTTCCAAGGCCTCTTGCAAGGCCTTAAGTTGAATATTGTATCTCTCCTCGGATTCCACAACCTGCTCTTCTAGTTTCTTGTGACTAAGCTCCAGTTCTTCATATTTCTTTCCGCTTTCCTCCAGCTTCGCCTTTGTGGCGGATACCTCATCCTTCAACTGAGCATTTTCAGATTCTGAATGCTTTAGAGATCCGGCTAGTGTTTCCAGTTCGAGCTCGAGTTCTTTGACCTTTTCTTGGGTCTCGAGAAGTTCTCTGCTTGCAGTTGAATTGCTTGAGCTTCGTTCAATAACCGATGACTTCTCCTTCTCAGCATACTGTGGTTCGTCCTTTCCATCTAAGGGCTCCTTCTCTACTTTTATAAATTCACCTTCCAAGGCTGTTTCGTCATCTTCTTTCTTTCCTTCCATCGGGATTTGGCTCAAGTCTCCATCGCTGATCTGCAATAGCATATTGAAAGCAACAGAACTTAAAAAACTGGATATCGCAAAAATCACGAGAACTTTCTCATAAAACTGGTTCCTTTGAAATACCAAAAACCCCAAGGTGATGAAATGAAAAAAATCTACATGGTGCCCTAATGGTCCATAGTAAAGATGTCATACAAAACAAAACAACAAAAGAACCAGTCCATTTTCATTCCAAACACAGACTCTTACCATAGAAAGAGGGCATTGGAATTTTTTCTGCCTATTAAACACCCAAGACCAGCGGTGCAATGGCCGATGCACATGCTCACAATCATTTGTATGAGCAACATGTTGTGCAGCCTTTGGATGATGACCAACTGGAAGTTTGGTGGAAGATGCAACAGTTCTAAAGCGTCGCATCAGATTTTTCGTTTAAACAAGTATTTTTTGTCGTAGTTACGGTTGTTAATAAATTGTTTAGTACATGGAATGGCCAGTATTGAATCTTTTTACAGTTATCATCGTAGGATTTCATTCTTTACACAGCTCAAGTCTCAGCAGACAAATAGTTTTCTTGTAAATGCTACCGGATATAAAAAGAAAATCAAAACAAGGGAAACAAACAGAGCTTATAGTTACCTTAGTTGAATCTGTATTGCTGTCTGCCTTTTCGAGTACCTTCACCACGGGTATCTCTGAACTTACTTGCAAATCTTCTTCCATGCCTCAATGAATTGCACCTTACTGAAGATTCCTTCTGGGCAAACATGAAAGGATGATTAGATCATAAGCTGAACGATTAAAAAGGAAGGGCGGCACAATTTCAAAAGTTTACCGAGGAGAAGACCATCATACTTCCTCATATCAATTTACCAGTAATCCTATACCCAATTAAAATGAACGCAACCACACGTATTGAAATCAATTAACTACAAACACATCTGTACCATTTGCTGAAAAGCATAACATGTAATGAATCAACGTAGACCTAATAAACAGTGGACTACAAATCAAGAATTTGCTTTGGTTTTCAAAAACTGAAAAGGGACGACCCAAAGAGGGATATGGACACCTTGGCAAACTGCCACAGATAGCCAATTTTTTGAACGAAATATCATAGTTTTTGGAAACAATTGTATCCAATTTTTGGATTCTTCAAGAGTAGTTCATACAAAATAAAATACCATATGAAGTGATGCGTTTTTTCAACTTTTCACTATTTTTGTTTCTGCAAACACAAACAAATTCTACATTGGCACCGAATAGTGAACCTAATTGTCTTCACCTTCCATAATGAAATATATCTCAACTTGCATTAATCGAGGTATTTTCGTGGAGGGCTAATCTCATTACTGATTACTTGGCGACAGCAAGGTGATCTCAAACAACACCATAAACAAGTCAAGTTAAAAGACCAAAAGATAAGGGAGATTCAGCTGCAGATCCATATCCCATAAAATTCGCAATAATGTTGTACATCCAGGCGGGAAGTCCATTCCCGTTTTAAAATAAGAAAGACTCGAAAGACCTCTATAATTGGCTGTAAACACACCCATTACTGATATACCCTCCCCGCTACCTCACCTCTGGCCACCATTAACCACCTCTTGTCCGCTGGTGAGCAGGAGGTGGTTGTGGTAAGGATGTAGCGGGAAGGGGTGTGGTGGGAATTAAGGACAAGTTTCTCCACAAAATTTCCCGCCAAAATCAAAGACATTAGCTCTTTTTGGAACAGAGTGAGTAAAAACAATCTTACAAACATATGCGGTACAGAGTATTGCAAATGCCAATTGTATCACAAGTCACAAGTGCTAACATATGCGCTTTCAATAGATTACAGAAGATGAAATGGTGCTGCTCTAAGGGCATTTCTCACTATTGGACAAACAAGGGAAAATAGGTTTTCTTGCTTACTTATTCAATGTTATTGTAAATGAAGTTTTATTTCCTTTTCTCCTCTTATTGTAGTAACGGGAATAATACCATAACCTAGGTGAATTATCAGCTGATAAACGAACGAAGTTTTTAGAGTTCAACTCATGTTCGGCTTGTTAAAATCTTGTTGTAGATCAGCTCAAGCTTGAACTATTTTGAAGTTGTTCAGTTTCAAACCTAGCGTGAACATACTAATACTCGGCTCGTTAATGTGTACAAAATTTTCAAACTTCCAAGATCGGGTGGTGGTCGGCTCGACTAAAACTAATTTATCGTCCAATTCCTTTTTCACCCCTAATCTTAAATGTGTGGTTCAGAAGTGAACAAAACATTGTGGTTTGGAGTTAACTCAAATTAGCTGGAATGCAAAAAAAAAAGATGAAAAGTATCTCCCTTTTATTCGCATGATTTTTCAACATCAGTAAACGCAAACACTGATGGTTTTGCAACCTTAATCAAAGGCCTAAATTATGGTTGCACCGTCCTAATAAAGTAGGTACTCATTTTCCAATGGACTAATCAATGGAATAATATGGTGACAGGCTGTTTGTCTTTTGCAAAAAACAGTGCATAGAAATGTACACCAAGTCACCAACCCACCCACCTCACAGGTAAGCAGCTAGAAATGCTCATTTGATTCGTGTAAAGATCCAAAGCTATACAAATCATGCCTTCACGTACTTCGACGTGGGACCAACCCCATCTCTTAACCCTATCACATGGTTTCAGACACTATTTAAGTCTGTCCTTTTTTTTTTTATTCGCTAATCCTAATTTGTTAATCCTAATGTACTCTATTATCTTAGGGGACTTGGGGAGATGTATAGGTGTTTACGGGAATCGAATCCTGCCCACAGAAATACACAACCGAAGTTTTTACCGAGTGGTTTTGCCCGAGTAATTTTCAGTTCGTATTATAGTAGCTTATTTAAAATAACATATCTTTTCAATTCCTTTTATTCTTGACTAATAAAAAATAAATGGCAGATCCAAAGATAGCATATGGAGGCAGAGAATCTAAAACTTTTGGCAGGTGCTTGACATGCAATGTCTGGCTAAAAACTATAAATAAAATGAAATCGTGCAGGAGATTTTTTTATTTAAAAAATTACCTTTTTTTAAAATAAAAAAATAGTAGTAGTAATAAATAAGAATACTACTAGTAGTAAAGATAAGTCCAAGAAAATGATAGAGACAGGAGGAATAATAGTGGAAGATATCCCATCATATATCATCAGATTAGTCATACTAAATCATTAGATTAGGCCACGGGACTTCCCTCTAGTGCGGGGTGGGGTTTTAATTTCATAACTTGCATGCATAGGTACGTATTAAAAAACTGCGAAATGGTATGTAATTATGAATCTGAGAGGCAAATGCCAACAATTCCTTCACAAAATCATGACAAGCGTGGGGTTTAATTCCATAAATTTTCACAAAATCATGACAAAAACGAGCCATCAAAAAGACCCGGAATTTTGATCACGAAATCGGATGTCTTTATCTTAACCTACCCTGGCTACCCATGTGACCGATTACTAACGCACCAGATGGGTAGAAGTTAGAAAACCATTAACTTGTGGTCCTGTAGTGCTCGTGTAGTGCCCCATCCAACCGTCCATTTCGCTAACGGATGATTCAGATTTAATCCAAGCAATGGATTGTTCAGAAGTTAAAAACACTATAAATATAAGCACATTTGTGTTGTAAAAACTCGTGGGCTAGTCTGAATTGCTACTATCATATTAGCTTGATTTTTTGCGAACACAATGAAATGGACCGGACCAGGGGAGGTGCTGGGCAGCCATGTGCTGCGCAGCGTGCTGTGCGGCGGTTTCCGGCACCGCACATGCATAATTCCGATGATCCGAGACGTTCACCGCATAGAACTCGTCGAGTACTACAAATATACCTCAAATCAACCCAATCAGATATCGGTAAGTGCCTCATCGGAACACATATAACTTAAAAAAAATAGAACACATATAACCTGAAACACTGGATGAAAATTTTTGAATTCATTTTTTTTCAAGTTATTTGTGTTCAGATGAGGCACTTAACGATATCCGATCAAGCTGATTTTTGGCAGAGTTATAGTACTCGACGAGCTCTACACAGTGGATGTCTCGGATTGTCGGAATGATGCCGGCGCGGTATCGGAAACCGCCGCAGCACCTCCCCTGGTTCCTGGAATGGACCCTTTGAAACACTTTTGTGGACCCGAAATGGGCCCAATTGAAACACCCCACTCAAGGCCAACCGAATCCACAAGAAGGATACAATTGCTAATTAGACGAATTGAGGATTTAAAAAAAGCTAATTAGATAAATTCACATGACAAACGGCGTCAATACGACCAACCCCATTTAAAAAGTAAAAAACAAACGCCGTCAATAAAGAAAACGGCAAAGAATTAAACTTTAGAGAAAGGAAAGTAATTATTGACCAAAAATTAAATTAGTTAGAAAAGAAAACTAATTTAAGCAAAAAAAGGCCAGACTCTAGTCTTTTGACCATCAGCTTTTTCCACAGCCAAATAAAGCGGCAAAAGTTATACGACAGCAAGGTTGTAGCTGAAAACAGATGGAGTGTTACCGCTAAATACGCGCATGAAATTTAATTGACGAAATTAGGAAATCAATTCAAAAGATTTTCTTCTTGTTTTCCATCAAAATTACAATAGGAAAAAAAAAAAAAGCGGATTGAGATCGAACGTAGGACTGCAAACGAGTCAAACTTTAAAAAATTTGAGTTTGGCTCTTTTATAACTGAGCTTGAACTATCCTTGCTCGACCTCGGTTCCTTTACTAATGAACCTCTACAAACGGCCGAGCTTTTATAAACGAGCCGAGGTACAATTAACTCGAACTCGAATCATTCGCTAGTGAGCTGAGCCTCTAGTTGCTCGGGAACAGTTCGTAGAATTGCGCAGAATTGCGCGCTTCTGATTAAAGGCTTATAAGGAAAATTAAGAAGTCGAAGGAAAATACGTTTGAAGAAAATTGACTGATCAGATTCTGATTCACAGGTGCGTGATCGGAGTCATCAGTTATTCAGTTAGTAGAGAAGGAAAATCACAGAGCCATTTCTCGCTTCCTTCTAAGATCTTCAAAAACAATTGTAAGTACTCAATTGGAAACACCAAATCGATCACCGAAAGGTAGATCACCACAACAACTAATATACTGAAGTAAGTCTCTGTTTTTCTCATCGTTTCCACGATTCGAATTTGTTAGCACCAAATTAAACAAGCACGAGCGATCGAAATCGAAACGGTAATCAAAGTTTAGTATATTCTGATCCCTTGCATCATCAGTCAGTTTGTATAATTCTCATCATTACCAGTAGCACGATCCGAATATCTCATCTCCGAATTAAACAAAAACACAAGTGATCGATAATTGATACGGAAAAGTTATTTGATTCTATTCGATGATGCACGTAACAATCTCACACATCATCGATCAGAATCGAATCGATTACGCACGAATCAAAGCGATCACAGTTGCAAACAAATCGAAAACGACAGAACGGAATCAAAAAACTCAGAGAGTAAGAACAGTTGCGGAGATTATGATTGTAATGATACGGATTGAAACTGGAAATCATGAACAGTAGTAGCAGAAAAAGGAAAAATTCCTTACTTGCTTGCTTGTCCAAGAGACTGACGATCGATTGCTTTTGCTTTTCGGAAATGGTTTTCTTCTTTGTCTTGATTACTGTTGATTTTACTGTTCCTTCAAAATGAAACCAGAGAGAGAAACAGAGGGCGATGATCAAGTGAGAGAATAATGGAGGAGTTATGTATGTATAGGTATATGCTTCTCTCTCTAGCTTTGTCTGTCACTGAGTGCTGTGGGACAGTGAGCCGGGCCCTCTCACAATATGGCCACTGCCTGTTCTTGAATTCTTCGGACCTTCGCCATTTCCCTGGTATTTATACGATTTCGAATTACGATATTAGCCTGTGCTACCTTTTTTTTTTTTACTTTTTGTTTTTGGTATGACTAAACAAACTGAATTATTGGCGATAAGAATTTTTTGAGTTGGTGTATTGTGGAAAAATAATTTATCTCGTAAAATACAATAATAAGTCAGTTTTGTGGAACGGGTTTTGAAGAAGTTAATACTCCTACTTTGCTCGTTTGATTTATGATGTTTGAACAAAACAGTGCATGAGATCTACTCTTGATCGCTTTTTTGTGGATCATCTCGCCTCATAAACAAGTCAAGTTTGAATATAATTTTAAATATCATAAAAACATTTTATGGTAACAATTCCTTATTTTTCTTTTAATCTTCAAATTGTGTGAATACGTTTGGTTGAGGTAAAAAGAAGAAGAAGAAAAACAAATGGTAGAAACCTTTTTATGTTAACCGTTTTCTCATTTTTCTCTCATATCTTCAGATTTTCCGAATTCTATTATTCACCTAATCATGTAAAAAGTCCTGCACTTTCACACTCAATCCTAACACTGTGCTCACGCTCCCAATCTTCGTTCTCGCCGGTTTTAGTAATTTGATATGTGATTCAAAAACGTTTTCACATTCGTGCCCTCACTTATTTATGCTAAAGTATAGATTCATTATGGATCTGATCTTGATAGTTTGTGCCGTTACGAGTCTTCTAAACTCATTACTTGCTCTTTAATTTTTCTGTCATTCAAATTGAGTGTTTTTTTATACAAGGATTGACCTTGAGACTTGGCGGGTAACTCTTTACCAAGGTTCTATTTGATCAATTTTTTATTCTTCCAAAATGTTTTTTTTTTTTTTTGGTAAATCTTTCAAAATGTTATATATTCTTGTACATCTCATTTTCTTTTAGAGAAACAATGCACAAGCTAAGACACATGAACAATGATACCTTAACAATTAGCTAAGAAATGTCCGCACATTTGCTGCGTATACATTATTTCGAACACACCGCCCAACAATGTGAAGTCCCGTAATATATTTTAACAACCCAAGTCGCTCATTTTGTATCTTTAATGTCCAATTCATTCATGCAAAGAATCAAATTGATTGGATAACGATAAGCGTTTGATTTAAATCAATTGACTAACGGGAAGAATTTTAACAATCCCTTTAAATTTTAAGATTGATATCCGATCAACTTGGTTATTGGCATGGATATTATTCGTGCTAAGACCTAGAAAGTGAACGATTTCGAAACGTGTAGTGGAACTCATGTGTAGGTAGAATTACGCTTACAAAGTCTAGCTGAAAAGGTAATCCAAAGTTAACATTAGGATGTGAACACTCCAAAAGATAAGATTGGATTTTACGAATGGATTACCTTAATCCGTGCAAAATAATAGATTTTGATAATTCTTTTTTGTTCAACATGAAGATTTCTTACATATTATAACGCATACCGCATTAAAAGTTTTCAAACTTGTGAGATTCACTTCATTTTGGCTCAAAATTGATTTTAAAAAATTTCCGGAATTTACTTTCTTAGATTAATTATAACCCACATTTATTTACAAAGTAAGTGAGACAGATCAATTCTCATTTTCAATAAAACCTCAATTCAAATCTATTCATTTTGGAAACTAAGAGCATCTCCATTAGGGATGACAATTTCCCCATATCCAATGCATATCCAACCTGCCCCGCCTATATGGAGGCGGGGTTTATCCAAAAAATTGGTTGGTGAAATTCCACGGAGACCCCCTCATCTATGTCTCTGGGACACAGAGACCCCCTCACGTTTAAAAACGCCCAAACATACCCCCTCAACTATAACCGTTACCCAAATTCACCCCTTCTGTTAAAAATCCTTCCGTTAAAAAAACCCAATCACTGGGTTGGAAAATTTTTGGACAGAAATGCCCTTGAGGACAGTATACACCAGTAACCATTCTCCTCCCTCTCTCTCCTCCACACCCATTCACGATCACTCTCTCTCTCTCTCTCAAACACGAAGAAATGGCCATCAGTCTTGCATCTTTCTGACCAACCGGAGTACGCCCATATGCCACCGCCGGCGACCGAAAACCCCACCAGAAAATCCCAACGTCGTCCAACTGGTGGACCCCGCTCTTGGGCTGGTCCTCCGAACCCGACTACATTGAGCCCGATTACGGACTCAGGCCCAATCAGGAAGCGAAATCGGGTTCAGATCGGGGTCCAATGACGTTGACCCGATCTCGGTTCGCGTCGGGAACCTTCACCGACGAGAAGGCGAAACGGCTCCGGTTGATGACGACTGACACGGCGGCGTTTCATGACGCCATGTACCACTCCGCCATCGCCTCCCGCCTCGCATCGGAGTTCTCTGACCACGTAATCGAGTCACCGGAAAACACCAAAATCGGCTCTGTCCGGAATTTGGCTATATTTTTTTATTTTCGGATTCCATATTTTCTCACCCCAGTGCGTAGCTCTCACTGAGCCGATCGTTTTGATATATTATATGTCAAAAACGGAGTTGAAACGAGAGTTCTAGGTTCATTCAAAATTGAAGGTTTTTGGTCAAAATCCAAATTCATATAATGTTCACGCAGCTTTAGGAAGAAGAAAGGTGAAGTTGAATGGTATAATAGTCATTTCCTTTATTTCTTTAACGGAGTTAGTATTTTTTTCATTTCAAGCAGATGAGGGGGTGTGTTTAGGCTTTTTTAAACGTGAGGGGGTCTCTGTGTCCCAGAGACATAGATGAGGGGGTCTCCGTGGAATTTCACCCAAAAAATTCCCCAATAGTAGCTGGTATGGTGGGATTTAAAAAATACCCGTTGGACATGGAGAGGGTATGGTTTTATTATCCCCGCCGCATAATCCCCGTACTTGCACCTTGTTATATATATACTATATAAATTATACATATGCATGTAGGTCGAAAAGAATCTTGAATATTATTTACTTATAACAATAATTACTTGTAGAGCAAATCATGTCAATTACTACATGTTATAAACTACACAATATACTTTTTTGAAAATAACTACACAATATACTAAAAATATCATTACAGATTCTAGTTCCTAAAACGGTGTTCCCGCTAAATTTTGTTCTTTCATTTTATTTTTTAAATTTTTTTGGTTTGTCGCTTTATGAAACTTAGAAATTGATGTTTGCTTGGATTGGTTTTCGATTAGACTACTGTTTTTTTTCTACATTAGTTGTTAGCATAAGATAATTTGAAGCCTTTTACTTTATATGTTGTTGGTTTGAATTATCGGGCTTGCACTTTAGTTTCATTATTGACTTCTTATATATTTTGGTTTGGATACTGATATATTTGGGCTTGTTAAGTTTCCAAATATATGAGTAATTTAGTGTTAAACTAGTTTATTAGTTCTGTTTTCTTTTTTGAAAATGCTAATGAAAATTTAAATAGCAGAAAAGACAACTCCACGGTCAATTAATTGGCCAAGTGTCCTTTGGCAAATAAATCAAAAACTGGTTTTTTGATTTATTCATTTTGTCTTTATTCAAAAAAAAATTGCATTTATTAGTTTTGCAGCAATTTTTTGTGGTTTATTGGTTCCTCTCGACGAGACGAATCTAACAAGTATGAAATTATAGTGAAAATTAATTATTTTTTGAATAAAACCAAAATTAAACCAATAAACCACATATTTTTGGCTTTATTCAAAAAAAAATTAGTTTTGACTATAATTTTATACTCTTTAGATTCGTCTCGTCGAGAGAAACCAATAAATCAAAAAAAATTGATGCAAAACTAACATTTGTGAAAAAAATTGAATAAAGACAAAATGAATAAACCAAAAAACATATTTATGTTTATTTGCCAAATCAGGCATCGTGTATCATTTTTTCAAAATAGTTATTGTCATTAAAACAAAGGACGTGAATAGAATAAAGTTGAGGGTTTTATTAGAAATGAGAAACTAGCAGCCTCCTTTGGCAAAAAAAAACTTAAACTGGTTTTTTGGTTTATTCGTTTTGTCTTTATTCAATTTTTTTTCGCAAATGTTATTTTTGCATCAAATTTTTGTGGTTTATTGGTTCCTCTCGACTAGACGAATCTAAAGAGTATAAAATCATAGTAAAAAGTAATTTTTTTTTTAATAAAGCCAAAAATACGTGGTTTATTGGATTAATTTTGGCTTTATTCAAAAAGTAATTAATTTTCACTATAATTTGATAACTTGTTAGATACGTCTCGTCGAGAAGAACCAATAAACCACAAAAAATTGACGCAAAACTAATAAGTGCAATTTTTTTTTGAATAAAAACAAAACGAATAAACCAAAATTTGGCCAAAGGAGGCAAGCCGTGCTTTTCAACAGCATGCAATCTGTGCTGTTATAGCTATGTTATAACATGAAGCTCTAAATTGAAACGTTTCATCGATGGTTTTTTATTTGATGAGTTGATCCCAAAATGAGCTTCAATCAACCTAATCAAAAGCCGATCAAGTGTCTTTTTTTTGTTGGGCAAAAAGAATTTATTATCTTTGAAACAAAGTTAAAAAGATAAAAGGTTAAGGTGAAGCCACCCAAAACCCACCCCTAACTAGCTTAAAAGTCTTCTAAAAAATCAAAATCGGAATTAATAATCTGATTCGTTTATTACTCCAAAAACACACACCAATTAAGGCTGAGTTTCTCAAATAATTTTAGTAATTTGTTTTTGCTAAAATTATTTGACAAACTAGGCCTAAGAAACAAGCATCCTAATGCGTAAGGGCCCTTTTAGTCATTGCACAATTAGAATGAGAAAGTCCCTCTTTCTGGTCTGAGATGGGACGGCCCATCGACGACCGACCAAACCGCCCCATATGCTTTACAACGCCGATGGCTGCGCTGCTGTCAACGATAAAGACATTCACCTTTTCCTTCTTTTGTTTTTTTTTTTTTGTTTTTTTCTCCCTTCGGCTGTTAGGAACGTCCAAATCAGTTTGCGCGCTGCTCAGGTCTTCAAACGATTCGGGACTAGGGAGTTCACAAGAAACTCCTGCGGCCAACCAAGCGGCCAGATCCCAAGCGATTGTACCTAGTTTTTCATTTGATAAAATGAGGATCTCATAAAATCAAATTGTTGATTTTAGCAAATTGTTACATCATTTGCTAAAATCAACCCATTAATTTTATGAGATTCCCGTTTTATCAAATGGAATTCATTACTATTATTGCCACTTCAGCTAGCCTTCCGTAGCATTTACCTATTCCACTCTCGTGTCAACTTTATTTTGCCCCTTTCCTTGTTACAAAAACAATAGGACCATATGTGCTGTCATTTACTCTTATGTCCTCTGATACAAGATTCTTTGCACATGACACCCTATGTTTACATTGGTGTGACTTTCCAACTTCAACCCGAGAGTGACATTTGAACGGTGAGTCCACGCACGTTCTGAATTAAGGTACTTATTATAAGAAAAAGGAAATCGTAAATAATTTTTGCTCTCCACTTTCTTATAAAATACATATACGTTTCGAGTTAGTACTTTGTTTAACACGTAAGTCATACACAATGCCAGCACAGACCACTAAGACCAGGGATTTCCCCTAGTGCGTCAATACACTATGGGGTGTGCCAATACACTACGGAGTGTAGGAAAAAATTAAATCGATTGGATATCATTAGTTATACGAAAATAGCTGATCAATATAATTTCAAAAATATACTATGAGATAAATCTATCTTTGATCATTTACATATCAATGTCTAGTTAACTTTATTTTGGTACATTTTTGTAGTGATCAGCAACCTCTACAAACTGAACGATTTAAATCACGATGATAAATTTTCAACTGAGCACGTTGTGACGACGTAATACATTAGCGCACTACAAGAATCCCTTATCGCGCAATGCAAGCACTACAAGATAAATTTGATAGTGCATTTGTAGAAAAGAGGAGTTTAAATATTATTTTCCCTATGGAAAAGATAATAAAATAATACTATGATCTTTATATCATTTGTCTTTTCTATTCCCTCTACGACAAGAACCGACACAAGATTGGGTAAGCTTGGGCGACCACACCATCGATATTTCAAAATTTTCTTGTGAATATAGTAATAGTCTCTAAAAAATATGCAACTATATAGAATCGTCCGCTCAACTAAATGTTGTTGTAGTGTTCGTCCAACCCACACTCAAATCTTGCGTACGTCTTCCTCTACGAAGTTCTATACAAAGCCAAAGATGAATACAACCTAAAACAAACAATAAGAAAGAAAATTTTGTTTTCTCTAAAGACGCTTTACGAAAAGTAGCTGGTCCTTCCCATTTTTGTTTTCGGTGTAGCAGAATCCTGGCCGTCCATTTTCGTTTTGAATGGTCTGGATTTTAAATAAACTATTCGCGCAAACAGTTAAACTGTTTGAGCAAATAGTTTATTTTAAATAGTGATCGCCCAAAGGCACTTTGGACGGCCCAGATGCACTCACTACACCCTATTGTGAGTTTGGCTCACTACAGAGTCCCCGCTTCCTTCCCATTTTCCCAGCCATAAGGCGGAAGTGTGTTTTCTCTAGAAGATAGTTAAAATAGTTAGTGACATTGAGACTACTTAGAAAAAGGTTTGATGAAAACAATAGAGAAAAATATCAAATGCCAACCTTATAGTATACAATTTACAAGATGGAGGACTAAGTAAAATGATGGGAAAACCTGAAAACTTATTGATTGCTCCTGGGGGCATTTAGGCTTCTCGTCAATCACACATTTCTATAAGCTTACAAATAAGCGTATAGACTCTACATAAATGTGTGGTAGAGAAAGACATGAATTACCATCATGGGCACGGAGTAACGTCTCGAAAAACCTAGATACTTGTTGGGAAATTAGGTTTTGGGACTTAAAATGTGGTAGGTGGAATCTACAAAAAGGTTTTTACTTTCGGCCTAAATGGTGGAGATTGCACTAATAAAGAGTACTTATATAAGACTAGTTCAATTCTTTGTATCATGGCTGGCGGAAATGGATTTTAGTCATTTTGACTAGTAGTTGCTCTCCCTCGTCCGTGGTTTGAGGCGGCGTTCAATTCTTCGGCTCAATGGTCAGCAACTAACCGACGCTAACATTGAAGTCAAAATTAACGCAAATTCGTTTCCATATATGGCTTGAGTTCTTCAAATCTTCGAGAGACAAAACTCTTTTTTTTTCCCCTTACATTGTTCTCCGAAAGGTGTAAAAAAGGATTCAGATGTTGCTCAAAATGATGAGATTTTTTCATTTGTTTATACTTAAAATGTTGGGAAAATTTCAAAAAAACCCCCAAACTTTACACTCAATGTCTCAAAACCCCCTGAACTTCAATTGCATACCCAAACTTTCACTCCGTTAATCAATTTACCCCCTACCGTCCAAATCCGTTAAATGGATGCTAACAGAGTTACTTTTTCTGTTAATTTTTTGGGAAAATTTCAAAAAAAATCCTGAACTTTACACTCAATGTCTCAAAACCCCCTGAACTTAACGAAACTTCAAATTACCCCCCAAACTTTCACTCCGTTAATCAATTTTTCCTGTTACATGTTAACTTAGGCTTCTTTCTCTCTCTCTCTCT
>JAXBDA010000808.1:0-70236 GCA_036023075.1 Gaultheria prostrata | reverse complement strand
AAAATGAGATTACACCCAGAACCAGCTTTTATAGCTAGCTGATTAACGTACACCCCTTTCTTCTGTTGTAACTAACTGCTAACTAACTGGCTTAAGTATGCCTAATTACAGATTAACCCACCATTTATAATGATTAAGCACTTAAGTCCCTATTCCACTTTTGTGATATAACACGGCCACCCCCTCTTCGTTGACCCCCATTGTCGGTGCACCCCTCTCCGTTGATCATCTTTCCGGCGACCCCATTCCGGTAACGTTTCCAGTTCTGGGTTTCAAGTTTAAAACGGTGCGATTCTCTCTCTCTCTCTCTCGGCACCGTTAACAAAGCTTTTTCGATTTTTTTCCGATTGAAGCCCTGTTACGAACTGATTGAGGTAATTTTCCCATCACCATGAATACCATCACCACTTTTCCGATTTTACTTTTTTTAAGGCTGTTTTTGTTTTTCAGTTTTTATTTTAATTTTTTGTTGCCCTGATAATTTTAGTTTAAGAACAATAAAAACGTACAGTAAACTACAAATTGGTAAAGATGCACAGTTACTAGGGAGTCTGATTGTCACATACACTAGCGATGGATGAGAGGCACTGGCACGGTCGATCGCATCCTCAATTATGCGGTTGTCCCATTATTCCAGATGGTTGTTTATAAATTGGTTTGTTTCTTCTTTATTGTTCCCATCGTTGAGCAGAAAACAATAATCTAGTTTAAGGGCGTGTGGTGTAGTTTATTGGGAGTCCAAAGACTAAAAAAAATAGAGTTTTGTCAAGAAAAAAATAATTTTTTTTTGCACAAATTAATAGAGCAATGTTTGTTCTATTATTTTGTGGAAAAAAATTAACAATTTTTTCACAAAGAACTAAATTTTTTTGAGTCCTTGGACTCCGTGCTGGATAAACTTTATGGGACGGAGGGAGTATAATGTATACCAGTAGGGTTGCATTAGTTTCACTTTTTTTTTTAGTTTATGCCCTGTATGCTTTTCTATTTTTTGATAACCTATATGCTTCTATATTGATAATACGTGTTACTCCTTGTGAAAGGTGAGCAATGGAAGAACCTATTGACTTAGATGCTAGTGAGACTCCAAATAATGATGTGGAAGGGTTAGAAGCACCATCAAGTGAGATGTCTTTCGAGACAATTGATGAAGCACGAAAGTACTATGAAGATTATGGTCGACAAAAGGGTTTTTGGATTCGTACTCGGACTTCATCCAAAGGACGAAACCGGTCGAGGGCAGTGAGTAGTATGCTATTTGTTTGTGTAAGAGAAGGAAAGCATGTTGCGAGAACTAAGAATGATGCTGTGGTGGAGGGGAATGACGAGAGAGAGGAAGGTGAGAACATGATAGCAAAGAAAAGAGGTAGAAGTTGTTCAACTACTAGATGTGGATGCAAGGCTCATTTGCGGATTAATAATGACAAATGGAGTACGAAATGGAAAGTAACAAGTTTCAACGACACTCACAATCACCAATTTGTGACTCCATGTAAGAGGATGAAAATGAAGTCAAATCGATACATGCCCAAAGCCGTTAAGGATTTGACCGAAGCATTTCATAGAGAAAATTTAAAAATTTCGAAAGTTGCTTCGATTTTTGGTGGCAAACACATTGGCTTTGATAACAGAGATTGCTATAATCACTTGAGGAATGTGAGGCACAGAGATCTAGATGGCGGGGATGCACAAGGAGTCCTCACATACTTTAGGAATAAACAAGCACAGAATCCACAATTTTTTTATGTAATTCAATGTGATGAGAATGGGAGGGCTGTGAATTTTTTTTGGGTAGACTCTCGATCTCGCATGGCAAACCATTATTTTGGGGATGTAGTCACATTTGATACAACATATCGAACAAACAAGTATGATATGCCTTTCGCACCATTTACGGGAGTAAACCACCATATGCATTCTATACAGTTTGGATGTGCACTTTTACAAGATGAGACAGAGGTGACGTTTTTATGGTTGTTTGAGACGTGGCTTGAAGCTATGGGAGGATGTCCTCCAACTTCTATCATCACTGACCAAGACTTGGCAATGAAGGGAGCAATTGCCAAAGTATTTCCTAACACTCGTCATCGTCTATGCCTTTGGCATATTAAGAAGAAATTTGTTGAAAAATTGTCACAAGTGTACTTCAAGAAATCAAAATTCAAGAAAAATGTGAAAAAATGTATTTGGGGGACATATAGGATAGAGGAATTTGAAGAGTGGTGGATGTCATTGATGAAGGAAAATAAGTTAGAAAGCAATGAATGGCTTCAACAATTGTATGATATTCGTGATTTATGGGTACCCGTTTATAATCGTGCTACATTTTTTGCCGGTATGAATACTACTGGACGAAGTGAGGGCGTCAATTCATTTTTTGATGAGTTTGTTACTTCGACGACAAATCTTAAAGACTTTGTAGTCAAGTATGACCAAGCCTTGAAGAAGATTATGGAAAGGGAAAGTGATGAAGATTTTGTGTCCGAACATAACTTGGCTGGCTTCAATGGTTCAGATTATCTTTATTTTGGGCAATGTTTGTACTAATTTATTCTCATGGACCTGGTGGTAAATGTGGGCACCATTATTGTTATGAGTAGCCATTCTTTAGTTTCAAATATGCATGTGGAATCGATCCATCATCTAGCTTGCAGATTATGAATGACTACATTTTAGACTGTCCTTTGGTTAAAGTCTTTCACCTTGTTTGGATAGGTTTTTGAGAACCGGTCTTGAAAACCCAAAATCTGGTGGTTTTCAAAAGTGTGCATCGGTGTGCTTTTCTGCCTTGTTTGGTGGTTTTTGAGAACCAGTCTTGAAAACGGCCCCTTTTGAAACAGAACAAGGGAGGGTTTTCAAAACCCGGTTTGGAAACCCCAAACGAACAACCCCTTTTGGCTCCTCATGAATATACGTACGGTGCTCAGAATCATATCATCCACCGTAGAAAAAGGACTAGATATGATGTGCTGAATCTGGTACCATTTCCATTACTAGGAATTAAAATCTTAGATTCTCAGCTCCAGTGGAGTTCTAACTCTAGTGTTGAAATGGCACAAAACAAAAACGGTAACGATATGAGTACCGACCAATGGTACCGAAATTGTACAAAACGGCATGCGGATACAATTTTGATTCCCACTCGAATAATCCAAACCCGTTCAATAAATCATAAGAGTAGATGGCATAAACCAAGCAACAAGCAAGATAATTCATATGACACCCTACTAATCTTAATGATGTCCCCAAGATCAGCAAGACCATCAACAAACCGATGCCCACTGTGATATTTATGTTTAAACAAATTGCAAATTGCAAACTTGAACAAATTGCAACTATTGTAACCTTCTTTACATTTTAATGAAGAGCAAGAATTGATATAGACACAGAGCACTTCATATCTCATGTTTCCACTAGAAGACACTTTTTCCTTTGATTCTTCATTGAAACAAAGCCTTCTGAACCCAAATTTTGCAAAATCCGGTATTTTCTATAGGGTGGTGCATTGTACCGACTGGAGCAATTAGAGAACTTCGCACCAAGAAACTTTAAATAGAGGAAGAAATGGCTTCCAAGGTCCCATCTTCAAGAAAACGAGTCACTGATGTGCTGTAAAGGTGATGATGAAGAGGGAGAGCAAGCCACACTTATCGGTGACTCTTTATGCGATTGAGAGGCCAAATACGGAGAGGGAAGTGTCCTTGCAGCAATGGATCAACCAGCTGAACGAACTTCCTCTTGTCTTTTAAGAAAGGACGAGACTGCAACAAATGAGGGGAAAATACACTTGAGAAGAAGATTTACACATTAATGGAGGTACCAACTAATGGATACCTTCTATGCTTACATTTTCTTACCAAAAAAAAAACACTAATGGGTGCCTGGGAGAGGTAGATTAGGAGAGACACAAAAAATTGGTTGTCCTTAGACTCGAAACCACAACCAAGAAGTTAGTTGGTCAAGTTTTCTACCACTAAGAAAGCAGAAATTCCTGTAATAATGCCTGTATAAGAAACAATAATGGGAGCATAGATAAAACAACAAAACCACCATAGCCACACAACTACGGCTACCAGATTTAAGATTCGAAAGATAATGGAAGCCTTCTTTTGAGGAACATCAAGTGATTAAATACGAGGAAAGACATAGTTTAACTCACCTAAACTACAAGGTTCTGCTCTCTTGGCTTTTGAGTGGAGTCAATCGCCTTACGCCCGGTGATCGACTCCAACATAACGACACCAAAGCTATAAAGAAGAAACAAAGCCACCACACTTCTCACGGCAGCAAAAATTTAAAAAAAAAAAACTGAAAAACAAAAAAGCCCTAAAAAGTAATAATCGGAAAAGTGGCGACGGTAGCCACGGGGAAGATTACCTCAATCCATTGTTAGCGTCGCCGGAAAAGCTTTGGAAGGGGGCTTGGATCGACCACGAGAGAGAGAGAATCGCGTCGTTTTGAACCCGAAACCCAGAACTCAAAACGTTACCGGAATGGGGTTGCCGGAAAGATGATCAACGGAGAGGGGTACGCCGGTGATGGGGTTTGCCGGAGAGAGGGTGGCCGAAGACGAGGTAGGCCTGAGATGGGTTGGGCGGTGGAGTGGAGAGGGCTGGGGTGGGTGGGTGTTGATCTGGGATGAGCAAGAGATGAGGGGATGATAGAGAGGGTAAAAGGGGTGGGATTTAATCTCAGCCATCCAAATTAAGGGTTCAGATCTTGTGTCATATGTTGTATTTTTTGGTGTATCTACAGACTGCCAAGTGTTTTAGTATTAATTTTGTTATTGAGGTAAAATGAGGATGTTAAAACTGCCAAGTGTTTTATATATATATGTATATCATGACAATTTTAACATCCTCCTTTTACCTCAATAACAAAATTAATACTAAAACACTTGGCAGTCCATTTCCCTCAAATCTGTCCCTAGCTACAATACTTCCTAAAATAGTGGGCCACATCTGCTTAATTATTGATGCACTTCTGCAGACTCCGACATGACATTTATATTTACTAGAAATTGCCCGTGCCTTTAGGCACGGCACGACATGTTTTTTTCAATTTGGGAGTGTTTGAATTTTGAAATGGAGAGAGAGAGAGATAGAGAGACGTTTGAAATTAGGGGGTGGGTGGCAGAGAGAGAGAAAAACTTTTCATGGACTCTTGATATATTTTCTCAATTTGCTAGCCATTGGATCAAAAAGATGAATGGTTAGGATTTGTGTTTTTCTCTCAACCAATGGGAGTTTGACACACACATAAGTTTTTAAAAACAATGATGCTCCTTATTATATATATATATATATATATATATGAAAGAAGATCCTATAGGGGCTCCCTTACATAGCTTATGTAAGGGATTTTTCGTTCGAGATTGAATGTCGACAATCCGAACCGTTAGATGCGTTTAGAATGTGTTTTTAAGGTCTAACGCGAGGATTCGTAAAAAAAAAAATACCCAAAAGGGCTTGATCTAAGCATTTTTCGATAAAAACGTAATACATAGCGTTTTTCAAAAACTGATTGGATCAAGCCCTACCGGGTATTTTTTTTTTTACGAATCCTTGCGGTGGACCTTAAAAACATGTTTTAAACACATCTAACGGTTCGGATTGTTCAGATCATTGAAATTCAATCTCGAACGACAAATCTCTTACATAAGGCTTATGTAAGGGAGCCCTTATAAGATCCTCCATATATATATATATACATATATATATATACAATAATGATCTCCTAAGGACTACCTTAGCCAAATAAAATACGGACCTACAATTTTTCGATCGAATTTTGATGATCCGAACCGTTCAATGTGTTTAAAACGCATTTTTAAGGGTACCCGCATGGAATCACAAAAAAAAATGATCGGGAAAGGCTTCATCCGAGCAGGTTTTCACACAGGCCGTCGATAAAGTTTTATTTGGCTAAGGTAGTCCTTAGGAGATCATTATTGTATATATATATATATATATATATATATATATGTCCTGTCAGAGTCTGCAAAAGTGCATCAATGATTAAGCAGATGTGACCCACTATTTTAGGAAGTATTGTATATATATATATATATATGTCCTGTCAGAGTCTGCAAAAGTGCATCAATGATTAAGCAGATGTGACCCACTATTTTAGGAAGTATTGTAGCTAGCTTCAAGTGGGATTCAAAATATTTAAATCTTTTTGGATAAAAATCACTTAGACCCCCTCATCCATCACTCTTCCACGCATAGACTCTCTCATCTTTAAAACCTATCAACCACACCCCCTCATCTATCATCAACCTACGTGAAATGTGTGACGCCGTTAAAGTTTAGCGTGAATTGACTGAAATGCCCCTTCTTTTATTAGGTGTGTTCAGTTAGGGTTTCATTTGGCATCCCCAAAAATACAATCAACTATCTCCTCTCTCTGCCGCTTAACTTCTTTCACTAGGTAAATGGTTGAGAGAAATGCTGGATGGTTCGACATTCCAGGCTTCATCGATTAAAAAGGACCTTGATTTCCCCTTCACAAATACCAACACCAACTCAATCATCCTTTTCCATCTAGAGTCTGGAACAGCCGATTGAGGTAACAACAAAAGGGGATCTGATCCTAGGCCAAATGGGGAGGATTTCGACACCCATAGCTCCATCAAATAGATTTAAGTTCTTCAACCCCAGTTGCTTTTGGAGTTCTTAACAAAGTTATGCTCTCACTGGGGCGATTTTTCAGAAGGTTTTTGGTGCATTTTCAGATCTGGGCAGAAGAAATCATGAGTTCAGCCATCTAAAATCATAATCGATTTTATATGGTTTTCTGATATTGGGTAGGGATTTGATATACCGAACTTGAGTTCTTGGATTTTGGATCGACGTCGCGAGAGAACGTCATGAGGCCAGTCGTCACGGGGCTGTCGCTAGATTTCATCATCCCTTCCCAGTCGTCACGGGGCCGTCGCTAGATTTCATCATCCCTTCATCTGAAATCTTGTTGCCAAAAAATACTGCCTTTGATTCATGAATTGGACTCAACATGCATCTTGTGCTGTTAATTACGCCAAGATTCAGAGCTAATAAAGTGTATTATACTTCTTTATTTGTGCTTGGATATTGTATTTTGTGTTCAATTACCGGAGATGAGTATATAGTCTGGGTTTGTCGGTTTTTTTTTCATTCTCCCCCATTAGAACACATCTGTGCCGACTAGAACCTCTTTCTCCGGCGACACGAATTTGAAAAAAAAAACCCAACTGGATGTGTTTCAATTGGTACTTTTGCTTGATTTTCATTTCTGTGGTGGAATTGTTTGATGAAATGGGTATCAATTGTTTCAAAGGAATATCAGTTTTTGTGTTTCAAATTTTCTCAACTGGACTTGGTCCAATTTGTAGTTCTACTTGATTGAGGATATGTTTGATGAAATGGTTTTCAATCATTTTGATGACATTTTGGTTTTCGCGTCTCGAATTTCTCAAACTCCGGATTTGGTTGGGCATCTCCATTGTTATGGATGAGGGAGGTTAACTGGGGATGGAGGAGAGAGGAGAATGAGGATTTTCTTTTTCTGGTGATGAAGAGGAGAAAGAGGACAAAATGGGGTTCAAATTTTAGTTTGGATGAAAATCTCAAAATCTGTTAAAAAAATGGATGGAGTACTAACGGAAGGGTGGTAAGTGATACGGATTGAAAGATGAGGGGGTGTGGTTGAAAGGTTTTAATGATGAGGGGGTCTATGCGTGAAAGAGTGATAGATAAAGGGGTTTAAGTGGACATTTATCTCTTGTACATGCCTTTGAGTTTTTTTGAAATGATACATTTATGCTGTTGATAAAAATAAATAAAAATACTCCAATTAAGGGCATCTCCAACAAACTCCCTAAATTTTTCTCTAAAAAATATAGTGAACAATGCATATTTTTCATTTTACCAACCCACATGTCCAACAATTTCTCCCTATTACCCTCCCAATTTAATTAAATAGGGGGGGGAGAGAGAGAGAATGTGGGGGAGGAAGAGAGAGAAAGAATGTAATAAGGGGTGGGTAGTGAACAGTGCCTCCCCAAATGGGGGGGTTAGCTAGGGAGGCACTGTAGCAAAAGTTATTTTAGGGAGGGGTTTAGGTAGTCCTTCGGGGCTTGGTTTTGGGATTTGGCTCTTTAAAATAGAGATAATGAGTGATTTGTGCAGTCTGTTGCACTTGCCCTAAGTAAAGAAGAAATGACAGTTTTGACGGAAATGGTTTGCCAAGTGTTTTGGTATTAATTTTGTTATTGAGGTAAAAGGAGGAGGTTAAAATTGTCATGATATATATAAATGTCCTGTCGGAGTCTGCGGAAGTGCATCAATAATTAAGCAGATGTGGCCCACTATTTTAGGAAGTATTGTAGCTAGCTTTAAGTGAGACTCAAAATATTTAAATCTTTTTTTAACATAGAATTCCGAAAGATAAATTTTTTTAGCAAGTTCTTGCTAGTCCATTGAATGCACATATCCTCTTTAAAATTAGAAAGTTCTAGGAGTGAAAAATGGATCCCAATTAGACTTATGTGTATACCTTAAAATTCAATTTATGAGCTATTTTTAGGAAGTTCATTGTGGATGCCCTTAAAACAGTATTATGGTAACAATACACATATGGGATGTAAAGCTGACTCTGAGACCCTATACAAATAGTAATTCACTTCATTAATTTTCAAAAATAATTTTTTGAGTAGCCTTGAAAAAAATCCAGCTCAATAACTATAAGTGCTCGACCTTATTTTCTAACTTTTAATTCGAAATTAATTCAGAATTCAAGATCTTGAATTCTAAACGAAAAATTAGCAGATTTGATCAATTTTTTTCCTGGTCAACTTAAAAGATTACTTTTAAAATTAATAAACGACTTAGATAATTTGTTTGTGACTTTGAAATGAGCTTCACACACAATCAGTGCATTATAGGGCCGATACTCATAGTCGAGTTGGAACATTGAGTGCCTTGTTTGATTGTATGAGATACTCCCTCCGTCCCATATTGTTGTGTCTCTTTACCTTTTTGAACTTCTCAAAGAATTGTTTATATCTCATAATTTATGATG
Organism: Gaultheria prostrata; assembly: GCA_036023075.1. NCBI lineage: Eukaryota > Viridiplantae > Streptophyta > Magnoliopsida > Ericales > Ericaceae > Gaultheria > Gaultheria prostrata. Next base: position 61,176 of record JAXBDA010000808.1, on the reverse strand, counting down.
TTTTTTGTTATTCTAACAATTTTGTTTAATAAAGCTAATTGAGATCTATCAAACAAGATCCATATTGAATATAAAAAAATTAATAAATTAAAAATTATAGATAATTCTTTGAGACGTCCAAAAAAAGAAAGAGGCCCAATAATATATGGGACGGAGGGAGTAAAAAAGTTGTACATAGTTACATATTTTATCATTTTCAGTAATTGTTTTAACAAATCCTTTTTTTTTTAATAGAGCCATGCCATATACATTCAAAAAGGTAAAAAGTAACTCCATCCGTCCCAAATTAATGGTCCCTTTTCACTATTTGGCACTTCTCAAAAAATTGTCCATAACTTTCAATCTATGGTGCTTTTTATATCTAATATGGATCTTATTTTATAGATCTCAGTTGGTTTTATAATACAAAAATTTTGAAATTGTAAAAAACGTTATAGATTGTGAAATATAGATAATTTGTTGAGTAGCACGACTGCTGAAAAAAGGACCATTAATTTGAGACGGAGGGAGTAATAAATACTTTACTAAAAAAATTACTATTCCTACTACTAAAGATGAAAAAACAAAAACAAGCACTCAAAAATTTTGGTGGTAAATTTCAAAAATTTCCTATTTTGGGAAAAGAAGAGTAATGCTACACTTACACCCTTTGGGTCATACACTGGGTTACACCCTATCCGGATGTTTGACACGTGTAGGAGATAGAAAGTCAGGGAGAGAGAGGGGACACATGTCAGACATCCGGGTAGGGTATAACCCATTGTGTAACCGAGAGGGTGTAAGCATAACATTAAGGGAGCCTTGTTTAAAAGTCCTAAAGAAAGTATTTGTAACCCAATTAATCCACCTAAAAACTCTTTACAGCCGGTGGTCTTTATGGTAGTGCGGTGACAAAAATACTCCCATGGGGTGCCGCGCGACGGCCTGCTCGAGGAGGTAGTTGACATGTTGGGCTAAGCGGGCTCAGCTCTTCAATCATTTACGAAATATTTCCTTCAACTCTTCAACCACTTGTATCTCATTAATACTTCCCAACAATTTCTTTTTAACTCTTCAACTACCTCCACCTGTTGGGTTCCTTCCCAAGGAGGACAAAATGGCCATCGACTCGGGTCAGACAAAAAAAAAAAAAATACTCCCTCCGTCCGAATTTGTTAGTTCATTTTGGAAGTTCGTATCACTTTTCAAATGATTATATTGCACAATTTATACTCTCTTTGTCCCATTTTAAAGGTCTCCTACGTAAAGTCGTGTCATTTTGATTTGAAAAGAAAACATATTTCTAAATATTTTGTTTCAAAAATTATTACACCATTCACAAGTACTCATTGAAATCTTTTGAACGGTACAACAAAAATTAAAAAAGTAATTCCGAAAGTATTTTATTTTTTAAGGTCAAACTTGCACGGTCTTCCGTAGGGAACATTTAAATTGGGACGGAGGGAGTAATATTTTTTGTACTTTTAAAAACATGATTTTATAGAACTAATCGATATCTATCAAACAAGATCTATATTGGATATATAGTTGCTTACCAATTTAAAGATATCACTAATTTTTTATCCGGTTGCAATAGAACGAGGGACAAACAAATCCAGACAGAGGAAGTAAAAAAAGCGCAACTATGAGTACAACACTTTTTGTACACATGCTTTCCCAAATGTACAACACTCGTGTGGCACTCATTTCATAGACTCTGATGCAAGGGAGTTAATCTAGGATTTTTGGGAGCATTATTTTCAAGGATTTTATACCGTTTCTTAATTAGTTGTAGATTTTTGGTAATTTTCAATATTTCTTTAATTAATTGAGTTCTAGTCCAATTAAGATTTGCTTATTCTTTAATTAGTTCGAATCCTAGTCAAATTAGGGTTTGCTCTATTTTTTATATACAGAGACTATACAATATGAGATATTGTTATCTCTTACATTATTTTTGTAGATACATAGACTGCTTTAGCTAACATACCATTGTCTATTGAATTGTTCTTGTATATACGGACTGTTGTCCGCTGAGATACCGTTATCTCATACTTTGCTTTTGCAGAAAGAGTGACTCCTTCAGGTGAGATAGCATTATCTCTTACTTTATTTTTGTAGATACAAATACAATTCTAGCTGAGATACCATTATCTCATGCTTTCTTTTACCTGAAACAAAGACTGTTTCAGGTGAGATAATGTTGTCTCTTGCTTTATTTTTGTAGATACATAGACTGCTTTAGCTGAGATACCACTATCTCATGCTTTCTTTTACATGAAACAGTCTCTGTTTAAGGTGAGATAATGGTATCTCAGCTAAAACAAATCATGAGATAATAGTATCTCAGCTGAAATATACAGTCTCAGTCTACAAAAATGATGCAAGAGATAAGACTATCTCAACTGAAATAATCTTTGTTTTTACAAATATCAAGTATGAGATAATGGCACATCAGCTAAAACAAAGAATGAGATAACAGTATCTTGATAAAATATACAGACTCAATATAACAAAATAAAGCAAGAAATAACATTATCCCAACTAAAATTGTCTCTATTTCTACAAAAAAAAATAAAGCATGAGATAACAATATCTTTTCCAAACATTTCATCCAACTAATTTTCGTCTTCCAAAGTGAAATTCTCTAAACCAAGGGCTTGTAGCCCAATGGTTATTTCCTGGTTCTCCCATAAGGGAGACCAGGGTTCAAGCCTCGATGGGGGCGTTTAGGATTTAGGGATATGGATAACTTCTAGACCCCCTTTGGACTAACTCACTAACTCTCCCGCTAACCCCCACTGATGTATATCGAATGACAAAAAAAAGTGAAATTCTCTCTTTCGCCAAAACAAAAGTCAAAAGGGAATTGGATGAAAAAGAAAGGCTAAAACGTCTACGAGTAGGATAATACTATCTCAACTGAAAAAGTCTCCGTTTCTACAAAAACAAACATGGGATAATGGTATATCGGCTAAAAAAAAGCATGAGATAACAGTATGTCAGCTAAAATGTACAGTCTCAGTGTACAAAAATAAAGCATGAGATAACAGTATCTCAGCTAAAATATAGCCTCAGTGTACAAAAATAAAACAAGATATAACACTATCTCAACTGAAATAGTCTTCGTTTCTTCAAAAATAAAGCATGAGATAATGGTATCTCGGCTAAAACAAAGCATGGGATAACAGTAGCTCAGCTAAAATGTGCAGCCTCAGTGTACAAAAATAAAGCAAGAGATAACACTATCTCAACTCCGTTTCTACAAAACAAAGCATGAGATAACAATATCTCAGCTAAAATGTACAATCTGTGTGAAAAAATAAAGCAAGAGATAACACTATTTCAATTGAAATTGTCTATGTTTTTACAAAAAAAAAAAAAACAAAGGGGAGTGATTTCTATACCCCCAAATTGTTATCCACCCCCCTTTTTGTCTTATAGTGAAATTTTCATGTGTAAAAATTTCAATAGAAGACAAAAAAAAAGAAAGGTGTAGATAACAATTTGGAGAGTGTGAATATCAATTATCAAAAAAAGGCATGAGATAACAATATCATCTCTGAAGATTTCATCCAACCAATTTTCGTCTTCCAAAGGGTGGGAATTTTCATTATTTGAAAATTTTCCTCACATTTTCGTTGTCGTGCTTATTCTTAGATGAATTTTCCAAGTGTCCGGTGAATTTCTAGTACTCCCTCCGTTCCAAAATAATAGTCCACTACAATCGTTTTTGTGGAATCCTGAAAAGAGTTCCACATAACTCATTTGGTTTATAGTAAGTGGTGTACCCAAAGTCGGACTATATAAACTTTTCAGAATTGAATTTAGGAAAATGCTAAAAACAACCCAGTGAGCTGTCATTAAGGTTTGAAAAGTGCACTGAAATATGTAAAAGTGTATAAAAATGTGCAAATATATATCAAAAAGTGTAAAAAAATACACTGCAATGCATTATTTTTTGTTTTTTGTTATCTTAGTGAACTGTTAATAGAAATGGGATCGGGGACCCTCCTTTTCCCTCCCTACTTTTCTCCCTCCTTTTCTCTTAAACTACGTCATTTTGCTCATTTTCTTGGTACACCTCCAAGCTTCCAAGGATCCTGTTTGGAGAGTTATTTTTTGGGTTCAATTTTGGGGTTCAATCTTAGGGGGTTTAGGCTTTTTGGGGTAGGGTATAGTTAATTTAGGCACTTGGATTTAGGCACTTAGGGTTTAGGCACTTTGGGAAATTCAATTTTTATTGAGATTCAATTTGAGGGGGTTAAGTTCTTTGGGGTAGAATATAGTTGGTTTAGGCACTTCGGATTTAGACACTTTGGGTACAGGATTCAATTTTAGGGGATTAAGCTCTTTGGGGTAGGATATAAATTGTTTAGGCACTTCGGGTTTAGACACTTTGGGTATAGGATTTAGGCATTGGGTTTAGGGTTTAGGCACTTTGGAAAATTCAATTTTGGGGTTCAATTTTAGGGGATTTAGGCTCTTTGGGGCAGGGTGTAGTTGGTTTAGGCACTTGGATTTAGGCACTTCGGGTTTACACTTTTAGAAATTAGCTCTCCAAACAGGTGTACCAAGAAATTGAGCAAAACGACGTAGTTTAAGAAAAAAAGAGGGAGAAAAGGAGGGTCCCCGAATAGGTGGATAAGGTTTCAGTTTTAGAAGGTTTGTTTGAAACTAGTACAGTAATAATGAAGAGAGAGGAAAATTATTATTCAAAAATTGCGAGAACACTTGTTTTTCTTATTTTTCTCGCTTTCTTTCTCAACCAAACGAAGGGATTTTTATTTTTATTTTTTCAATTTCTCCTTTGTTTTCCTTCAGAGTCCCAAACAAACCCTAAAAAAAATGTAATTGATTTCTACACTCTAATTTTTTTATAATCGCACTTTCTTTTTTGCACTATTGAAATGTGAACGTACATAATTGACCTTGTATTTGTATACTCTTTCACAATTGGAAGGACAATATCGTAAATCACATCACAAGAGAATTAAATAAAAAAAAAACAAAAGAAAGAGTACAAGCACAGATAAGGGTTGCATGAAAATTACTATCCTGGAAGAATTGCGAATCTTTTTTGTTTTTGGTCATGCAATTGCTAAAAGTCCTATACACGGGCTTTTTTTTTTTTTTTTTGTCATTCGTCATTCCTAATCTATATTGCATGAGGACAGGAGGGAATAAGTCTCGATCTCGAGATGCAGTGTGAGACATCCAAGAGCTCTATCGAAGGAGTTAGCTATCACTTGCGAATCCTATACAAAGTTACTTGACCAATTTAGTTAGTAATTAGTTCAAAAGTATCACTGTACTATCTTTTTTCTGATCCGCTAGTACAATTATATTTGATGGCATTACAATGTGAAATTTTTAGGCCGTTGTCAGTTATGGAAATGATATTTCTGGTACTGAACTGTGCAATTGTGTGAGGTCGGATCGTGAGATAATCATAATAATCGAGATGAGTATTTTTTCCTCCCTTTCTTTAGTGGATTTAACCCGGTCTGAGCCAAGGTTTTGAATCGTGTACCATACCGGACAATATCAGATTTGCTGTAAACTAGTACCCAACCCCTTTAACTTCGCTCTCGTTCAAGTATCGGTCGGTACCGATGCTACTGGGAAATAACTAGTACTAAATACCAGAGACTACCGGTCAACCTAGGTATTTAATTTTTGTTATTTTTGAGAGGTAATTTCATAATTAAGACTTTTGTACTAAAAAAATCATAATGTTCATTGTTACTTACGTGATAAATGAGCTTCATAATCATGAGAAATAAATTTTTGGTACATATTTTCATATTGGTTAATTTTTTTGAGCTTTCTAAACAAAAAGACAGAGACGCCTCAAACCTGGTAAATAGACCAAGCCTCTCAAGTCAGTATTAGATATCATTTACTGGGTAGGTCACATACAAGGACTGGAGCCCTAAATTGGTGAAAGGCACGAAAAAGCCTCCTATGACGGCAGATCTTCATTGAAATCCAACCAAGATAAGCTCCATTTTTCGGGACATTAAAGTGAAGCGAATCCTAGGCCATTAACCAATAGAAGCCCACAAAAAAAGGACAACCTGAATCACCACACATTGGTCCCTAAATGAGGACGACTTGAATCGTCCTTTTCAGAAGCCAGTGCCTTCCGTAACATGATATGACTTTGGTCCCTAATTGATCCATTGAAATCGTAACCTTATTCAAGGACAGTAAAGCTCAAGGAAAGTTGTGCTTTCACTAGTACGGAATAATATTGTTCATGCCCCTGATGCTAAAGCTCAATGGCTAAAGGTTCAAAATGAATCACAACTCGCAGACCAAGCAAGCAGCTCAATTAGAACGTTAAAGTGATCTGCGTGCCACAAATGTTTTTGTTTTCCAACACAGTACATGCAACTCGGCCATTCATCACGAAATAGAATGTATACAAGGGAAACAAGTTCAATAGCCAGCGCCACAATCTATAGTGTAAGCTTTAGCTGTATTATCATCTCCGACCTCCTTTCCAACATAAGTGCGTACCTGCAAAGAGTGGATACATTGACAAGAAGAACAGTCCGTGGTCTATTAGTATATAACCACGCAACGTTGCAGCAATCTACAAGAAGTTATCTGGAAGAAGCAATCTACAAGAACAGTCAATTATCCAAGGATCAGCATGCGTCACATGGACTGTACAATTCCCTTCATATATAAACAGGTCCAGCAGGCATGACAAATTAACTGTTCACGATGTGTGATGACTGATGCGTCCAACCCCCATACTCGAATGAGACAATTGGATCTTTTAATTTTAGGACACAAGTATTCGGTACATAGAAAAACTCCCAGTCTCACAAGACTGGAAAATCAAAACTTCCTTTTCCATTAAATCCTAATCAATTTCCATATGTCACATAGGCTCTTCTAACCATATAAAGGTCATGTCGGACACTCAACAATACAATCTGACAAGGGTATAAGATCCATGTCTGACATGCTAAATTGACCATTTACCTAAAAAGCAAAAAATGTACTTTGATTATACCATGAAATATCAAGTCCCATAATATGCAGGAAATCCCCCAAGGAACCTAATAAATGCTATTTTACAAAAGAAAATAAAAGAAATCAGGAATTTGATTATGTGCACCACTCAAGACCTAATGTTTATTGCAGAAAAGAGACACCTTTAGAACATAAGTATGTGCACCACTCAAGACCTAATGTTTATTGCAGAAAAGAGAGACCTTCAGAACATAAGCTCTAAAAGTGTTAGTGACCACATAGTTTTCCAGAAAAGGCCAGAAAATACGGGGCAAAAGGGATGACAAAGGAAAATTTACAATCAACACCAATCCCTTTGGTAATATAAGGAACATAAGCAGTTGCGACTAAATTAACAGCTGCAGAAGAAAACGAGCGACAAAGAATTCTGCATCACATAACCAATTGGCTTTTGACTTACATATGACGCCATATTGGAAAGTTTCTGCTTTGCTAAGCATCAAATTGGGTGCTTTCAGTTTTTAGTATGTTAAGCAGCAGTGGTCTCACAGGTTAAAACTATTAATCAAATGCCCAGGCACCTCTGGCTGGAAAAGGCCCCCAAAAAATTTGTTGTAAGGTGTCAAAAGATCTAAGATTACTTTTGTCGCTGAGTGTCCAAACCCATTATTTATCCTTCTTTACATTTTAATGGAATTGAGGATATTTATCCTGATATTTACTTTTTAGTATTTAACATTGTCTTCTTTACTTTTGGTAACTTCTTTACTTTTGGTAACTGTGTGTAGCTTCATAGAATTTCTGGAGTCTTATCATTTTAGGTGGTAACGATACCTACCATCATGGACCTTCTTTCGAACTCCCTCAAAAAGGACTTACCCGTCCATGGTATAACTGACATTAACCCTTAATGGAAGGAAAGCCATGATATGCTCACAAGGTTTCCTTCAAAACAAAAGGACTTTGTTCATTCAAAATGTTTTGTTCGAGAATCAAACATAAGCAAACTAATTTGTACCCCATATTTCCTTCCACATAAGAAGCACATATCATATAATTCTCAACCACTTACAGCAAAAGCTTGGAAAGTCTAATTACATGTTCTGCCTTTAAGAATAAAAGTGGCCCAGACATCAACAAATCAAATAAATATATGAAGTACCTCAACAAAATTTACCTAGAATGCTTCTCTTCTTCGATGTTAAAACACCCCCAATGAAAGAATATCTGGAACAAAGAAAATAAGACATGAGAGAAAATAATAGGAGAAGTGGTAAGTGAGAACAAACCAACCCAATGACCATTTTAATCATCACATTTCAAGTTCATGTAGCCCTCAAATCAGCATTTTAAATTAACTATGTAGAAGGAAAAGACTTGCACATAGTCGACTCGATGGCTTTTTTGGTGTTTCTGAATTATTCTCCTCCTCTTTTTTGGTTAACCAGTTCATCTGAGTTTTTGAAATCAAAAGAACACTTGGCCCTACACTACTAGTGCATTAATAATTGAACACATGCTCCTTACTGATCTCTGTTGATATTCAGGTTATACAACACCAGGCATGTGGCTCGTTTCTTTTCTAGTTTACAGTCCTACTTATGATCCTATTCGCTCACAACTTCTGGGCGCTCAGGACTTACCTTCCTTCTCTCGGCGAATTATTGAACCATCTTTGTAGGGCTTCTATTTCTGAAATTGGCTCTATCATTATGTTGCCCCTTGACCATTTCGCTTTGACCAGCACATTTCAGGTGGTTACTTCATTGTAGTTTTAACCGAATGGTCGGGAGTCAGGGGAGGTAGCCGTGGTGGGTTTGCACATGATTCTGATGGTCGTGACTCTAGCCGAGACCGTCGCGCACCAGGGGAGGTAGACATGGTCATGTACCTCGAGATTGCACTTACTGCAATGGTGATAATCATATAGTTGATTACCGTTTGAATCTTCATGGTCTCCCTTTTGCCCATCAAGTAACAGTTTCTGAGGATGGTGGACAACTACTACCTAAACTACTAATTAATACTTTCTGGGTTATTGGTGCTAGTGCTTCTGGTCATATATCTATGAGTGGTGTATCTCCATGGATTCATTAGTCCTCTTATGCTAGAACTCCGCAACAAAATATTGAGTTGCCAGATGCAAGTTCAGACACGTATTAAAGGTTACACATGCCCTCTTTCAAGTAAAGGTACCCCCCATGCATTTGGGGCGATGCTGTCCTCACTGCTGGTTATCTTGTAAACAAGATGTCTTCTCCAGTCTTAGGAGGTCAGATGTCCTGAATTCTTTATAGTTGTTCCTAGAGATAAACTTGCACCGCTACGTGATATTCTAAGAACCTTCCCAATCTCATGGTATGAAAAAATAAAACATACTTGTGGTAGAGCCCACGCCAATGTGTCTAAGAACCTTCTCCATCTCATGGTATGAAAAAAAAAACATACTTGTGGTAGAGCCCACGCCAATGTAGGGGATAAAACCTTTCAAGCACTACGTAGTTGTGCTCTGACCAAGAGCAATTGATAAAAAAAAAAAGAGCTTGAATGATATAAAGAGTAAAAGCTTTTGCGGTTCAAAAAGAAAAAGAATGATATAAAGAGTAGTACCAAAAAATACACTAACTTATTTATGGCAAATAATTTTTGCACCCTATTTTCTTAGAAATGCACTTCAGAATTTGTCTTCACACCCTTTCTTTTTTTTTTATTCATTTGCAAAATTTTCAATTTATTCTTGTGTAATAATCAAATTGTGATTTGTATATGAAAAGTAAATGAACAATTTTATAATCGCTTTTATAATTGAATGAGAATGAATAATTAACAAAAGAAGAGGTGAATGTAAATAAAATAGGAGTAAAGAATGCAAAAACCATTAATTAGAATAAGGACAAAATTTGACTGCAGACTGCAATTCGCGCGCGCACTCTCTCTTTATTCTTCTCTCTCTCTCTCCCTCTCACTCTCTCTCTCCATAACAGAATCGCTGCAAGCACATAACAGTGTTCACTCCCACGTTGCTCCCTCCTGCACCGACGTATCACATTTCTCTCCGCTCTACTCTACTCCCTTCCTCTCTTTCTATATATATATACTCTCTTCCCCTCTCTCTCTCTCTCTCTATAATACTCTCTCCTCTCTTCTTCCTCTCTTTCCTCCCTTCTTCTTCTTCTTCTCTCTCCTCACCTCGTGGTCTTGACTCAAGGCTATCTGGGATGGCAGAAGTCATAGAGAAGGACATGGAAGAATCACATTATGAACAAAATTGTAGCTTACTAATAAGATACGTGTATGAGAATTCATGGTTTGGTTAGGAATTCAATACTAGTGATGATAGTTCAAATTTTTTTCCGGCTCATGTCTAGACGATGGGGGTAGCTCTCTTATTGGTGCTTAATTAGTTGTTTATCTTTTGTTCTCTGGGTTATTTTCCTAAATTTTTATCAATGTATTTAGGATGGAATACCTTATAAGTGCCGATGGGCTTTTCTGAATGCGAAAGCTATTCTCCTGTTAAAAAAAAAACAAAAACAAAATGAACACACGCACACCCAAAAAAGGAAGGAATGATTGCTATTCACTCAAAATTTCAAACAAATCACGCGGATAATTTAAGGGAGCAGTACTTCGGCCAGAAGGCAAGGGGGATCACACCGGACGGTTTGTAGAGTTCTTCGACAACGGGAAGGATACATATATTGTATCCTTCTTTGATGGTATTGCTTTTGTAATCTTTTTCTATGTTAAGGATGGCATAGTCTTTTTAGTATTAGGGCTCTATTTAAACTTGTTCTCTCTTTTGTAATCATGTAGTTCAATATATGGAATATGGTTTCCCCCCTCTCTCTTCGTAAGTCTCATGTATAGAAAAGTATAGGGTTTTGTTGTGTTTTTTTTATCTTTTATATTAAGGTTGCTTTTGTAATCTTTTTCTATGTTAAGGTTAGTATAGTCTTTTTAGTATCAGGGCTCTATTTTAAACTTGTTCTCTCTTTTGTAATCCTGTAGTTCAATATATCATATATGGAATATGTTTCCCTCTCTCTCTCTCTTCGTAAATCTCAATAGATCGATTCTCTTACAGGTATTTCATTGCATGACCTTTTATATGACGAGCTGGAGCCAAGCAGCTGGTGGAGTTGGTTGAAAAAGACTGAAGCAGGGAGAAAGATTATGGGAGTCATTGTTTTCAATTGGTAAGCGCCCTTTTTAATAGCCAATTGAAAAACAACGACTCTCATAATCTTTCTCCATGCGTCATTCTTTTTCAACCAACTCCACCAGCTGCTCGGCTCCATCCCGTCATACAAAAGGTCATGCAATGAAATACCTGTACGAGAATCAATCTATTAAGACTTACGAAGAGAGAGAGAGAGAGAGAAAGAGAGGGAAATCATATTCCATATATTGAACTACAAGATTACAAAAAAGGGAACAAGTTTAAAATAGAGCCCTAATACTAAAAAGACTATACTAACCTTAACATAGAAAAAGATTACAAAAGCAACCTTAATATAAAAGATAAAAAAAACACAACAAAACCCTAATACTAAAAATATTAGGGTACAGTATTTTACGAAGAGAGAGGGAGGGAACAAGTTTAAAATAGAGCCCTAATACTAAAAAGACTCTACCATCCTTAACATAGAGAAAGATTACAAAAGTAATACCATCAAAGAAGGATACAATATATGTATCCTTCCCGTCGTCGAAGAACTCTACGAACTGTCCGGTGTGATCCCCCCTCGCCTTCTGGCCGAAGTACTGCTCCCTTAAATTATTCGCGCGATTTGTTTGAAATTTTGAGTGAATAGCAATCATTCCTTCTTTTTTTTGGTGTGCGTGTGTTCATTTTGTTTTTTTTTTGTTTTGTTTTTAACAGGAGAATAGCCTTCGCATTCAGAAAAGCCCAGCGGCACTTATAAGGTATTCCATCCGAAATACATTGATAAAAATTTAGGAAAACAACCCAGAGAACAAAAGATAAACAACTAATTAAGCACCAGTAAGAGAGCTACCCCCGTCGTCTAGACATGAGCCGGAAAAGAAAATTGAACTATCATCACTAGTATTGAATTCCTAACCAAACCATGAATTCTCATACACGTATCTTATTAGTAAGCTACAATTTTGTTCATAATGTGATTCTTCCATTTCCTGCTCTATGACTTCTGCCATCCCATGATAGCCTTGAGTCAAGACCACGAGGTGAGGTAAGCTTGAGAATGGGAAGAGTTGTGTTATTATCGTTACTACTATTGAAAAATGCAGATCATCACTTAGGCCACCGGAATTGGTTGTCGTTGAAGATTACATATTTCTATTTTCCATGTCTACAAGTAAATGATCTTGTAGGCATGCCAAGTCGGGACCGAATAAAAAAGAGGAAACCCAGCCGGCCCTATCTTTTGATAGATGTAGCTTAAATCTATTGATGGGGAAGAGCTGGTGGATAACATCAAAACGAAAATTACTTTCTGGACTAAAGTTTGCTTTGATATTCGGGATTACTCAATGGATGATATTAAAAGATGTCTTCAAGGGATCAGAAAGCTCAATCTGGTAAAATCTAACGTAATCCACCTTTGATCCTGCACTTCTATGAGGCTCGGTATGTTTCTCTGGCTGAGGTATGATAAATATTTGCTTTGATGTCATGGATAGGATCATCGTTTCTTCTTCAATGTTCCAGTGTGCTCTGCGTGCTTTTTCAAATTGCTTGGGTCTGGGTCTTGTTGACCAATTTTGAGAGCTATTGGTTTCAGGTCTTGGTGATCATGTGTATTTCTAAGTTTTTTGGGTCATTTGCAGCCTCTGTTTTTTCGCTATGTACTGTGGTGGTGATTGATTACTTTATCAATCTCGCCTGTTGTATTTTGCTCCTTCATATTTAATATATATTTCTTTTGCCGATCAAAAAAAAAAATAGTATGTTATTTTTGGACCTTTCTTTGCTGATCACTTGGAAGGAGATATAGTTCTGTTAGTGTACAGTCAACCGAATTAAAACCTTATGTGATATCTCATTTAGGACAAACATGTAATGTACAGCCTTATAAATAAAACTATTACACCTTGTATAGTTCTTCTACAAACATAAATATTAAAAACCTTGCTGCAGATATTCTTTCTAACAACTTAAAGTAATCATAACTTAAATATTTGTCTTTCTGACACGCATTAGTGCTACATCTCTTAGAACGAAGCTATTTCTACCCTATGCAGTGACATTAGTGTCCTTTTCCGATCCTTGTGGCCATAGCTACCTGTTGGCCATTTCTGACCCTCACGATCATTAGCAAACCTATAGGCCATTTTCGACCCTTTTGGTCATTCGCACATTCATAGCACCACAGTTTTGCATGACATACCTTTATTCAAACTTTCCAAAGTAAATGCTTACATCACCAACGAATTAATTCCGTCAAAGTTCACATGCGTAGAAAATCAATTTAGGTATGTTCTAATCAAGAACTTGTACCTTACCTCAAGGTTGAATACCGGTTCTACGATGGGTTACTCCCTAGCAAAGTTGTAGCGTATATTGCCGTCTCCGACCTAATCAGATGAAACCCTTCGAGTGGCTAATCAACCTTTAGGCTAAATCTCAATGAAAACTAAATCGAGTATTATTTGAGAACCCAAAGTAGAACTCCTACAAACAAAGAAACCAAAAGGCTTTTCTTTGGTTGGAGATAGAGAGACGGAGTGGAGAGAGGAATGAATAGGCAGGACTTAGTTAGCACCAAAGCCTCCCTGTGAGGTGCTCAAATGTGAAGATGAACATCTGTAGTAGTAACTGGAAAAATACCCATTCCAAAGATAAATTTTAAAGATTTACAACTGTATTTTCTTAGTTACACTTAAGTACAAAATCTTGCACCACCAAGTTCTTTTGACTAAAAGAATATATATAGATGGACCCAATTTTTTTTTTACACGGGTCTCCCACCGAGGAAACCGTATGAATCACAGAGTCTAAACTACACTGAATGAATAATGTAAATGACAACACAGAAAGAAACCCTAGCGAACCTTAGGAAACATAAAGTGAGGACTACCATTGATGAATAATATGAAAGGAACAACCACAAATTACTGTACATTCACAGTGAGTAGAGAAGGTATGAGAGACAACATTGTAGGCTTATAGCCCAAGAATGTCTCTGGAATCTGAAATTCTTTGGTTTGTGTTTTACACCCAACTTTGTTTATTTAGTAGGCTTGCCCGAAGCGTAGGGCTTAAGTCGGAGATAGCAAATTACCGGTAAGATCGGATCGAATCCTCAGGGACCGAATGTACCGAGAGTGAAACTTATCTTGCACATGAAGGTTTTAGCCTTAAAGCGGCAAACTTTGAATTGTGATTTGGGGTGGAATTCTCTCAACTTCGAGAACGACTCGATTGATTAAAAAGACTAAATTAAACTAAGGCAAGGTCTACGGGATTTCAACAAACCACAACCAAGGCTAATCCGATCCTCTCTCGATAACCGGCTCGGGGCATCGTTAGATGATCCCGAATGGAAAATGTAGAATTTAAAATCATTAACTAGAAAATGTGGCTCACGAAGATTAGGGTTCTTGTGCCATTTAGACAAACCTTTAGGTTGACATAGCACTAAGCATCACACATGCCAATTGGTCAAACCCTTGGCTACGCGTGATCAAAGGGGTTAACAAACCCGAATTTTGATACATAAAATCAATCCTAAATTTTTGATAAACAAACGGTGTATGCCTTTTTGACGGGAGGAACGGATTAAACCCGAGTCATGGAGTGTTAATCACCCCATGACTTACCCTATTTAAGCTACTCACACACCATAGTAAGAAATAAGACTAGAAGGTTAAAAGAAATGAAGAACATGACAAATGTGAAAATAAACTTGATTTATATAGAGATCTAAGTAGTAGCTACAACATTAAACCTTAGAAAATTAAACAAATATAAAGACTTACATGAGTTTTAGAGGAGAGAGAAAACTTACAAGCTATGGAGGAAACTAAAAGACTTAAAATAGTTCTAAGGAGGAGGGAGTGACAAGAGAGAAAGAGGGAGAGATGGATATAAACACCACCCTCTCTCCCTTTACAAAATATCCTAAAAACAACAAAATATTCAAAAAGTTACATAATATCCAAAACTTCCCATAAAAGAAAAGCCAAATAGAGTAGCCCAAAAATAGCCCGGAACCACTTTGGATCAATCCAAATATTTCTGGATTGATCCAAAACTGTCTGGAATTTCACTAAAAAGGAAAGCCAAATAGAGTATCCAAAAATAGCCCGGAACCACTTTGGATCAATCCAAATATTTCTGGATTGATCCAAAACTGTCTGGAATTTCACTAAAATAATATCCAAAACTTCCCATAAAAGGAAAGCCAAATAGAGTAGCCCAAAAATAGCCCGGAACCACTTTGGATCAATCCAAATATTTCTGGATTGATCCAAAACTTTCTAGAATTTCACTAAAATAGTTTGGATCGATCCAAAAATATTTGGATCGATCCAAATCCATTTCGGACAGTTTTTTTACCCAACTTCACGAGCACTCCCCGGCTTCGTCCGAACTCGGAATGCGGCGATTCTTGAACTGTTGGAAAGCGCTATGAGTCTACTTTCAAATCCAATTGAACTCATGTTCATGCCCTTTGTATCTTGAGAGAAATGAGCTTTTTCCTATCAGCGTGTCAGATTTCCTCGAGACTCATAGCTCTAGATTTCATGTTCCTTTGTTCCGGGCCTTCCTTGCACCTTCCAAAGCTCTTTGAATCGACTTCTAAGTTTCGTTGACTGTCCTCCCTGACGTTGAGGGACCTTGGGGATATCTGGATACAACCGGGGATTATTTGGAGCTTTGGACATGCCTTTTAGCTCCGATTTTCTGAAACTCATAAAAAATGCAACTCGCGCAAAATCAATCGTATAAAGGCACAAAATACACGTGTATGTGATCAAGACGAGCGAGATAAGCCCGGATATATACAACATTTGGGGCTTATCAGTTTGTCCTTATCAATCTGGAATTCTGTAGTTTGACAGGGAAAAAAAAGCCAAGCACAGAAGTTCAAAACAGATTATTTAAACTTGGATTACAGCAGCCCTCCAAGCTATTTAAAACATCACATGCCAGCACATGACCTAAAAAAAACCTAGGACCATAATAACAAGTCCATAAACTATAGCAAGGGTTAGAGGAAAGACAAGTAAGATAAATAGCAAAAGAAATCTAAACTCCATGTAAACGAATGGCCTGCACAGGCTGTCTAGTAGGCCCACGTGGCCTTTCTAAGTGTCTTTATGCTCCTGCATCCTTAAAACTGGTAGTTTGTTTGATTTAGGTGGAATATTTTAGGGTGCGTCGCTAATGCCTAAACTTTTATGTGGTTTATCTCGGCTGAAGGCTGATGATTTCTGTCATAAGAAAAATATCACACAACGAGACCTAAAGCCATGCAAGTTATTCAATTGAAGTGCTCTTTTTTAGTTTTCTTTATTATGTATGCATGTTTTTGAGGTTGTGACAACACCACAAAGTCAATGTAAACCTGGAATTTGCATTTTATTAGCACAAATTCTTCACCTGTTTATTGTTGTAATGCTTTCATTCATTGTGGTCGTTCAATTTGTCACTCCGCCTGTTTATTGTTGTAATAATATTTGGTTACTTGTTTTCTTGAAGCAAACATATTGATTTGCTTCTGAAAAGACAGTGGCAGACTGGCAATTGCTCTGAAGCTCGTCGTCTCACTGGAGACTCGCTTATCGGGATTCATCTGTAATTATCCTGTTTTATCTTTTAGACTTAAAATTCAATCATTTGTGACATTAAATTATGTTCACTGACTCAATTTAAGTATTTTTTCGGCCAGGTTATTGATTTTGGAAGTGTTGTTGATGAATTCAGCATGCATCATCTTTATCCAGATGGTCCTTCGAGGTACTATTGTAGTTAGTTATTTATGGACTAGTGAGTGCACGTGCCTAATGGCACTTCCTAACAAAAATTGCTTTTAAATTAAATAGATTACCATGACTTACGTTGACTCAGTTAAACCCAACTTTACATCTCCAAAATTTAATTCTAAATTATGCTTTAGATATGGGTATGCGATTTCTACTTAAGGTAGGAGTAATATTTTCAATATTGCTACCGTACAATGTATTCTAAGATAAAAAATAAAAAAAGGAGAATATTATTTGGTGTGATTTAATTTAGGCTGGCTTACATTTTGACTAAGAAATTATTTTCCTACAAAATGAAGTTGTACACTCCCCTATTATTTTGTGATTGTAAACAAGAGTATTGTTAACAACACAATGATTCTAAGTTTCTATCCATGTTTTCTATCCATGTTTTCAAAGAGACTGCTTTGAGCGCTCAAACCCATCATTTAGCGCTTAACAGAGGCATAAATTGATTTTGTTCAAGAACAGTCCATATTCTCATAATTGTTCATATCATTGCTTCTAATCTCCACCTGATGTTTCTGTTATTGCTTATCATCATCCATTTTGTTATTTTTTATTGTTGTTTAACTTATCATTTCATACCTACATCTCATGAACATACATAGCACAAGCATCCACCGTTAGTTGGCTTATGTTTAAATACTCCCTGAACACTTCTCCTAATCATCTAGCTAACAGTTATCATTTGCAACCTAAGACAAAAATTGATGTTTTGGACGGTTTTTTAACTTGCAAACATAACAAAAGTTTTTTCCCTATAAATAAATATAATGTTGTTAATTACTCTTGGATCCTTATAAGTAGTGCTCTATTGCATGTACATTCTAATATGATACAATATTTACAGGCACCGCTGACCCTTCTCCGTGCCTCTTGCAGGATATAGTTCTCCACTCTCTCCAGAACACAAGGATTGCATGGCACACTTTGGATAATTTGCAGGTAGGATTATAAGATGATGACCAAGTTGGTTACTGACATTTTCTGGAAGCCTCTCCTGACAAAAGTTTAGACTTCAAATTTACCTCTCAAGGACCAAGCTTTCTTGATCTGAAATACCCATCTCTATATCCAACTCCCTGAATATCTTCTTAGGGTCCAAACACATTGTGAGTCCCCAAAACTAACTCCATAATGATTTGTCCAATTGTCCACATGTCGTACCTACAAGACAAGAAGATTAAATTCGAAGTTACTCCTTTATCTTGTACATTATGAATGAAAACATGAAGAAAATGTAATTGGACAAATTGCGAAGTCAATTGACATACTTGGCTCTGGCAAGAGATGGTCCCTGTAGCCAATCATTCCCGAATAATGCCTCCGGAGACATCATATAAAACGTTTGTTCCGCCCTGGTAAATTTCATCATGCTAAAATAGAACAAATATCTTTCACAATCTAGCGTAATATACAAGTGTAGTATTGGTAATTGAAAAAAACTTACTCTCTCATTCGTTTATGAAAATATGTCCTCCGATCAAATAACAACTCTAAACCTAATACAGTCCATTTTTAGCTACACACAATTTAGCTACCCTTCAACCTTTTAAATTAAGAAGGTTTGCTATTGTACTTTTTTATTTTACTTATAAGATACAAATGACCCGTATGGCTATACGAGACCTATATTTTCATAGATACAAATGCTCAAGATTGAAATTCACTACAAACTATAATGTACTTTAGTTGGCATAATAGTTAGATTGACTAATAATTATTCTGAAAATGAAACAAAAAAATAATTTAACGAACAATAACAAACGAGGCAGTTTTTTGAAAACATGGATAGAAACTTAGAATCATTGTGTTGTTAACAATACTCTTGCCAGAGGCATTATTCGGGAATGATTGGCTACTGGGACCATCTTTTGCCAGAGCCAAGTATGTCAATTGACTTCGCAATTTGTCTGTCAATTGACTTCGCAATTTGTCCAATTACATTTTTTTCATGTTTTCATTCATAATGTACAAGATATAGGAGTAACTTCGAATTTAATCTTCTTGTCTTGTAGGTACGACATGTGGACAATTGGACAAATCATTATGGAGTTAGTTTTGGGGACTCACAATGTGTTTGGACCCTATACAGTGGAGACTAAGAAGATATCCAGGGAGTTGGATATAGAGATGGGTATTTCAGATCAAGAAAGCTTGGTCCTTGAGAGGTAAATTTGAAGTCTAAACTTTTGTCAGGAGAGGCTTACAGAAAATGTCAGTAACCAACTTGGTCATCATCTTATAATCCTACCTGCAAATTATCCAAAGTGTGCCATGCAATCCTTGTGTTCTGGAGAGAGTGGAGAACTATATCCTGCAAGAGGCACGGAGAAGGGTCAGCGGTGCCTGTAAATATTGTATCATATTAGAATGTACATGCAATAGAGCACTACTTATAAGGATCCAAGAGTAATTAACAACATTATATTTATTTATAGGGAAAAAACTTTTGTTATGTTTGCAAGTTAAAAAACCGTCCAAAACATCAATTTTTGTCTTAGGTTGCAAATGATAACTGTTGGCTAGATGATTAGGAGAAGTGTTCAGGGAGTATTTAAACATAAGCCAACTAACGGTGGATGTTTGTGCTATGTATGTTCATGAGATGTAGGTATGAAATGATAAGTTAAACAACAATAAAAAATAACAAAATGGATGATGATAAGCAATAACAGAAACATCAGGTGGAGATTTGAAGCAATGATATGAAGCAATTATGAGAATATGGACTGTTCTTGAACAAAATCAATTTATGCCTCTGTTATGGATTTAAGCGCTCAATGATGGGTTTGAGCGCTCAAAGCAGTCTCTTTGAGTTTCTTCTGTTTTGGTTCTGTTTTGTTGTAAACTGGCCCAAGGGCTTTTTATTCCTTCAAAACTTCATGTTTAGCTGTTGTTTTAAGAACAGAGTGACCATTTAAGCATTGTTTTGACTTGATTTATGGATCAAACAGAGGGCAAAACACACTAATTCTTGATCAAAATAGCCATTGAACTTCAAGATCTTATTTTGTTTGGCTTGATGAGAAAAATGAAAGGAAAGCAAAAGAAAATAAATGTCCAATGGCTGCTTTGATCAAGAATCAGTCTGTTTATCCCTCTATTTGATCCATAAATCAAGTCAAAACAATGCTCAAATGGTCACTTTGTTCTTAAAACAGCAGCTAAACATAAAATCTTGAACTTTCTTCTTAATTTTCCTCCCAATTGTTTTCTCTTCCTTTCCACTTCTTTCCCTAAGTTCCAAATAGAGCTTAAATATGCATGAGGCCTCAAACGCATCTAGAATAACCTAAAAAAATCTATTTAAAGAGGAAGAATACAATTAAAAAGCACCATATAAGGATGGAAAAGGTTGAAATGTGTTCAGCGTATATAAGTACCGTCAGACCAAACTTTGTTTGGTTTGGATTTTGGATTTTGGATTTGGTGATTGGAGGGAGAAATGAAGGTAATGATTGAAAATATGGATAATGATTGGAGAGAGATAGAGAAAGAAATGAGAATCCTAATTAAAAATATGGGTAATGAGTGGAGAGAAATGTGAGTAATGATTGAGTAATAATTGTGAAAACCAGTTTGAAAACTCAAACCAAACTTGGTTAAATTTAACTTTTTTATTTCATGCCATAGATACCAAGGTTGTGAATCCCATACCGTACCGGCCAGTACGTACCAGTTTTGTATAAAAATGGTACCAAGGACCTCCAATACCGTACCGTGTCCAATACCGGTCGGGTACCGCCGTATCAGAAAATATCGGCATATCTGCTGTATTTCAGGTACCGAGCGATATTTTGCAAACTTGGTTATTTCGTAATTTTGTTGAAATTAACCCCTCTTTTCAAAATTCCTCACATACATATATATATATATGTGTGTGTGTGTGTAACCCAGCAAAACCCTAGGCCAGTTTTAGCCTATTCTCTTCAACGTACCGGCCAGTACGTACCAGTTTTGTATAAAAATGGTACCAAGGACCTCCAATACCGTACCGTGTCCAATACCGGCCGGGTACCGCCGTATCAGAAAATATCGGCATATCTGCTGTATTTCAGGTACCGAGCGATATTTTGCAAACTTATATGTGTGTGTGTGTAACCCAGCAAAACTCTAGGCCAGTTTTAGCCTATTCTCTTCAACGTACCGGCCAGTACGTACCAGTTTTGTATAAAAATGGTACCAAGGACCTCCAATACCGTACCGTGTCCAATACCGGCCGGGTACCGCCGTATCAGAAAATATCGGCATATCTGCTGTATTTCAGGTACCGAGCGATATTTTGCAAACTTGGTTATTTCGTAATTTTGTTGAAATTAACCCCTCTTTTCAAAATTCCTCACATATATATATGTGTAACCCAGCAAAACCCTAGGCCAGTTTCAGCCTACTCTCTTCAACGTCATTTTAGATCTGGAATAGCATAATTGTCGTCGCTAGCCTCCCATAGACTACCAACGAAAGGTCTCTCTCTCTCTCTCTCTCTCTCTCTCTCTCTCCATATATTTACATCCGTATCTATACGTAATCTTATAAAATGCAAGTCTCTGTGAACAGTTTTAGGTATTAACTTTCTTAAATTGTTGTTTATTTCGAGGCCGCAAGTTGACTGATTGGTAGCCATCAAAATCCCAAAATCCGATTCTTGAAGAGTTGGAATATTTCTGTTTTCAATAGAACCCACAATTGCATTTCTGTTTTGAAATGATAGATTTCCAGATCTGACATTGTATAACTCAATATCAATAGATTTTTCATCGTTTATTTTAATGATCTTCTTGATTTAGTACCCGTGTTTATGGGTTGGTATTTCCTTTATGTTATTTCCAAAAAGTATGAACAAGATGAGTGATCATGGTTCAAACCGTATATATATATACACATCACACTTCTAGTGAGGGGTCTCACACTTTGCTTAAAGTGTAGGAGTCACCGAAACTTTCCCAATCGATTCAACGATCCGAACTATTCAATATGTTTAAAATGTGTTTTTAAAGATTTACGTGAGGAATTATAAAAAAAATGACTGGGAAAGGTTTGATCCGAACAGTTTTTGATAAAATCTTATACGGTTCGGATCGTCAAAAATTGATCAAGAAAGGTGAGTCCCACACTTTTGCAATGTGTGGGATCCCTCATAGGAAGGGGCCTATATATAGTTGTGAATTCGATACAGTACCCAATATCGTACCGTACCAATAGAAAAACCGGTTCTTGAGTCGATACGGTATTCAGAACCTTGAATCTTGATAGATACTTTTGATGCATGCCAAGAGAATGTGGGCCAATGAAATCCTTCGGTCCACTCATTATATCGTTAATTTTTGGAACTTCAAATTACTTTACATTAGGACTTGCTAATCAGTAATCACCAATCAAATCAAACCTAATAAGACAGCAGGGAAATTGAATCCAGTGGAGGACACCGCCAATCTTCTATGCATGAAATGGCCAAAAACATGTCTGCGATGCTATGGATTGTCACTGCTAAAACGTAGTGAGTAAAAGCGGATGCGAGAGGATGAAATTGCCTTCCGAAAATTTAACTAACTATAATAACGCTCGGTTTGTAAAAAAAAAATTCTATTCTTTTTGATTGGTTTGAGAGAAAAAAAAAAAAAAGAAGAAAAATAATTAAACTTAATTTTTTTAACTAAAAAATTTCCTTTTAACTTTTCTCGCTCTTTTTTTTTTCCCTTTCTTTTCCGGGCTATCAAATTGAGCATAAAATTCGTAAGTGTGAGAATTGGGATTCGGGGTTAGCCGTTAGTGTTGCACATGGGTGCATAGCACGCGTGTCGCGCAAATCCGAACTGTTCGTTCAGCAATTCAATGTTTCAAATTTTATCTTGCAATGAACGGTCGAATCTAAACCATTAGATTGCCAAGCAGACGGCTCGGATTGCGCTGCGCAGCACCAATGCCCGACCCTGAGAATTGATTGTGGAAGCGCAAAGCGAGAATAGAGAGCCGGAACGGTGCGAGGTGACATAGGTTTGGCGCCAATATGTTCGCGAACAAGTACATACTCGAGGAAAAAAGTTAGGGTTACATTGTTCGACCCCCGATTCGTCTGAGAGAGAGAGAGAGAGAGAGAGAGAGAGAGAGAGCGAGGCGCAGCGACTTGCACACATCACTCGACCAGTTCAATCGCAGGTATGCAGCAATCCCTTGTGGTGAATTCCCTTTTACTCCTCGTTCTTCTTCTTCTTCTTCTTCTTCTTCTTCTTCTTCTTCTTCTTCTTCTTCTTCTTCTTCTTCTTCTTCTTTTGCTGGAGTTCATGAAACCCTAAAACTCTTTGTGTTCAGAAGTCTCCGTCATAAGGTAGGGCTTTTGCATCAGAAATTCTC
Source organism: Gaultheria prostrata (assembly GCA_036023075.1). Classification (NCBI taxonomy): domain Eukaryota; kingdom Viridiplantae; phylum Streptophyta; class Magnoliopsida; order Ericales; family Ericaceae; genus Gaultheria; species Gaultheria prostrata. The sequence continues at coordinate 37,875 of JAXBDA010000808.1, read as the reverse complement.
CCTGAAAGATTGTCGATTCCTCTGCTTGTTCCATGTGAAAACTGTAGAGCTGAACTCTTTTTGCTTACTAGGGTTGATGTTTGTCATATTCGTGCTGATTAGTTTCTGCTGATTACTAGTTGCAACAAATGGCTGAGGAGAACTTTGAGGAACAAGACATGGGTGACGTGCTTGAGAGCTCGAATCCACCAGAAGTACAAGCGACTGAAAATGGTTCAGGAGTAGTTGAAGTACAGAAGTGGCCTGGATGGCCTGGAGAGAATGTGTTCCGGATGTTGATTCCTGTCCAGAAAGTTGGTGGTATCATCGGGCGAAAGGGAGAATTCATTAAGAAAATGTGCGAGGAGACGAAGGCTCGTATAAAGATTCTCGATGGTCCTCATGGAAGCATAGAAAGAACTGTGAGTTTTCCTTACATTGTTAGTTGATATCTATTGCCTATGGAATGTGATGAGTGAACTGGTACTTAGATTGTGAATGACTATAGTGCCTTATCGTCTGTTTTTTTGCGTCACTGATTGGTGGTGTCTTGGACTTAGTCCTTGAAGGTTGTGCTAATTAATTTGAACCTAGTGTTGACCCATTCCATATGGTATCTTGGCTCCCCACCGCCACCAAGATAAGATATGAAAGCACACACTTTTCCTCAGTAAAATAGGCATGTCTTTGAAGATGCAGACTACCTGCACCTGAACAAAAACACCCTATGAAGCTTTACTGTTCCTTGGATTGGCTTTGGGCCTTTCTTGCGCGGCTTAGGTGGAGGGCAAAGAAGACCGCCTTCCAGGGGACCAAGTCATTAGTGAAATACCACTCTGGAAAAGTTAGAATTCTAACCTATGTGCCGGGACCTACGGGCCAAGGGACTGTCTTAGGTAGACAGTTCCTATGGGGCATAGACCTGACTTGGTTTTAACTAGTGTATATCTATTCTTGTAAATTTCTAGGGTTATTGCAAGCACATTTTTGTCAAATTTTTAACTGTGTGTAGTATAGATATATCCTTATTCGCATTACTTGTGAAGCTGTTATGAATCATGAGAGACATCAGTGCAAAGTGATATTTAACTTTCAACATTCCAGAAGGTTGTTTGAACTTACATTTCTTACCAATCTAGGAGTTTTGCTGGAACAGTGGAACCTGTTAGTGATTATGTTAATTGGAAAAGCTGTTATTGCCTGCGTTACCTAGCTGGGGTTGTTTTAAGAGAGAAAAATACTTCCAAGAACTTCTGAATCTGAGCTTATTGAGAATTGGTGTTGTTCAAGACTTGTTAAAGAGTATTCTGTTAATTGGAAAACTTATAACATAATAAGCAAGTTTCACAACTGAAGATGAAATTTTGATTGAGAAGGGCAAATAGTTGAACAAACATCAAGAATTAAGGAAGAGAAATATTGACTTAAAATAATGGAATAATTGTGACTGAAGAATGTTCATCACATTAACCATAAGAGAAGTGCGTCGATGATAGAAGGAAAAAACCAAAATAGAAACCATGTTCATCACAGTAACCAAAGTTTGTGTGCAGGTTCTCCGCGAATCTAAGGCAACAATTCAATCACCAAACTGCTTCAATTTAGAAGAACAAAGATTCAGATTGCAGGGGTCAGCATGAGCATTAGAAGTGCTGAAAAGTTTTTTCTGACTTAAAACAGTCAGAAATATCATGAGCAGACATTGGTGCCAAGAAGCTGATACTATTCCCGGTAACTTCAGAACTTGGTCGATTGGTGTCTTGCCACACGTAGTTAAACTCAAAACCAAAAGAAAAGAAATAAAAACGAAAATCAGAACTCGAAATTGGTACAAATAAGATTATGTATCCTTATTGACTATGGAATTTGTTCCAAATTAGTTACGAAACACAAACTTATGGTGTAAGGTACGATAATGTGGCTTGAGTAAGATGAGACCTACATTATTACCCCATGAAATACTTATTTGATCCAATCACCTTTATCACAATTTAAAAAACCATCTAATAAGGTTTCAAGCAGTTCTTTGAATTTTGTCAAGGTCTTTATGCGAATTGGAAATTAAGTCAGTGTGGTTGGTTAAAAGTGACAAAGATACAATATTTATTTAACTCGTACAAGTACATTTAGGGGAATATAAAAAATCGGACGTGTAGTGGTCCACATGCGGATGATTCTAAATTACCTATACCAGAAGAAATCTTATCTGATAATGTTGAGGAAGACTAGATTTCTTCTTGCCCTTCTTGATTAAAGTACAAGCTCTGGTGAAAATGATAAAAAAAGAGTACAAGGTAAGGGGTTTGAATATACTAGAATATGCCTTTTAGGTATTTACTTCTGCTACTGATTGTACTACTAATAACCGTCTATGGACTATGGGGGTGAAACAGCTTGTTTGAATGGTTATAATCATCTGCAGTCTACACCATATGGGGTGGGTGCATCCTTTTGAACCTTGTTTCATTTCTAAGATACAATGCAGAAGGATTTCTGGCATTAAATTTTCATCAAGTAAAGCAGGACATATTTACTGTTCATCTAAGCAATATCTGGTCGTTCTTAAAACGGTCAAGAGTGGTATGTCAAACAGGCTTCTTTATATTTTCAACTCACTGATCGAATCGGATATCTGAATTGGGATACGGAGGGTAAGATTGTGCATTATTTTGTGTTTAATGTGATAATGCATGTAGATCCAATTACAATTCCAAACTACCAGAGCTACCGAGCAAAAAATCAAGTGAGGTCTAACTCAAGTTCGGCAGAGCGTACGAAACGTGTCAATGTGACATTAAGAGTCACTGCTGAGCTCGCCAACTTCGACACTCTTCAACTAATGCTTTTGATGGTTTGTAACTCAACCTGAGATGTAATTGAAGCAAAATCAAGGCCATAAGAGATGAAATCAGACGCGAGGTTAAAGAATAGTAAGGTTGTGACACAATTTGAAGCATTCACAAGCCATGCAACTGAAATCTGGTTTGAGTTCCTTCTCCAATATGTGTAATTGGTGCTCATTTAGGAAGGAGAATGATCACAACCAAGATCTATATTGCCAAATGATGTGGTCAAAATTGCAAATCAACCACAAACTAGCGGGGAGGAGTGAGCTATTAAAAGTGCCACCAAGTCACTGTCGACCAACTCACTAACAGGGCACTTACAAGAAAACTACCAACTCGTAGGAATAAGACTAATTTCAATTTCTATGGCATCACTTCGGCTGTAGGACATTCTTTGTTTTTTTTTTTATTTTTTATCAAGAGTCGTTTTGCTATTTTTGGTTAGTTTGGTGAATTTGAGGTTTAGTAAAACTTGGTTATTAGTTTTTAAGATTTAAGATACCAATTGGGAATATTTGTTATTTATCTATCTTTCATCTGGTAAATTTATTCTGAGTCTTCTGATATCACTTTTTGGGGATCTTCTCTCTTTTATTAGGTGTTGGTTTCTGCCAAGGAGGAACCAGATCTCGCTATTTGCCCTGCTATGGATGGTTTGCTGAGTGTTCATAAGCGCATTGTTGCTGTGGACAATGATTCAGCTAGTGCTCCAGCTGGTGCTGGTGGGATGGTTTGCACAAGGCTTCTAGTGGCGGCCAATCAAGCTGGAGTCTTGATTGGAAAACAGGGTGCCACTATAAAGTCTATTCAAGATGCTTCCAGTTGTACAATTCGCATTCTTGGAGGAGGTGCTTTTCAGATCATTTCTGTCCAAATATTTTTGAAACTTGTTTGCATGGAACAAGCTAACTTGTCTGTCTGTTTGATATTGTTTTCCTGTTAGTTTCTCATTGTAAATGTCGCTTCTTTGAATTTCCGCTCGAGGAATTATTCCCAAAATAAGATTTTATTCCTCGTCCCAAGGTCTTATTTTCAAACGTCAATTTCATCCCTCATCCCTTTTACTTGTGAAGATGTTCACTGATTTGTTGTCTTGGCTTTTATTGAATGAGTAAAAGTTATAGGAGATTCTTATATTAATTTGATATCAGTGGAATGTTTCGCTGGCTCTGAATCATTCACACGATATTTTTCATTTGCTGAACTCTTATAGTTTATCTAGTGACTCAATTTTGTATTGATTGCTGCTCCTATATTATGGAACAAATTGTTGCAGAAAACCTTCCGCCTTTCGCCTTGCCAGATGATAGCATTGTTGAGGTACAAGGAGAGGCAGCAGGTGTGCACAAAGCAGTTGAACTGATCGCAAGCAATCTCAGGAAATTTTTGGTCGACCGCAGTGTTATTCCAGTGTTTGAAATGCAAGTAAGTTTTAGAGCCTCTTTTCATGTATTTATGGAGAATGTGGTTTCTTGAGGTGGTAATCAGAGGGGGATCATGCTAATGGCTAGTTGATCCCTTCCAAAGTTTAGGTTAGTACCTGTTCGTCGCCTCGCAGATCCTCGTTAATGTGGGACTAAATTGGGTATAGTTCAAGTCAATAGCGATCCTCAATAATGTGGGACTAAATTGGGTATAGTTTAAGTCAACAGCCAGGCAAGTTGAATGCCCTTCCCCCTTTCCAAAAGAAAATGAAAGGCTGAATGATGCAATTTGTATTTTGTCTAGATTTTTATTGCACTGAATACAGTTATCCTCTATTCTATCTCTCTTCACAAGAATGTTGATGATGTTCATAATCAAGATATGCACACGGGTATAATGATGTCTGTCATCTGATCAGATGCAAATGCCAGCTGCCGAAGCAAACCAGAACATACCCGCACACCAACCTTGGGGGTCGGCTCCTCAAGGTTTTCCTATGAACGCTGGTGGTGGACCTGGTTTTATGCCCAACCCTCAATACATGCCGCCTCCACGACAGTTTGACAATTATTATCCACCACAAGACAACATGCCTCCTTATGACAAGCAGCTTCGTCAAGGGCCACCTGCTTATGGAAGAGATGCATCTATGGGAGGAGTTCATACAACTAGTGCACCTTCACAGCAATCAGTTGTCACAAAGGTGACACTTTGCTTTATCTTCTGTTCTCTTTGTGGAATATTAGAGTTGGGTGGGAGGAATAATGAGATTCGATGCATGCGTTTTGTCCAATTTTGAGAACAGATGTTTTTTTTGTGTTATTGATGGTTTATGTGTTCACAGGTCACACAGACCATGCAAATCCCTCTATTGTATGCCGATGCTGTAATTGGGATCTCTGGTGCAAATATTAGTTATATACGTCGTGCCAGCGGTGCAAGCATCGCAATACAGGAAACAAGAGGTGTACCTGGAGAAATGACAGTAGAAATTAATGGATCTGCATCACAAGTCCAAACTGCTCAACAGTTGATACAGGTGTTTTGATTCATTTAACACTTAGTACACATACTCTCTCCATCCCCTCATATTACTGTATTAGTCCATTATTCGATTTTTGGTTGTCCCATATTGCAAAGTCCATTTGAAAAATTCAAAAATCAAAAGTTTGTAGGATTCCCTGTTGGCCCTCTCTTTACTCCAAGGAATCAAATGAATCATTGAATGGCAATTTTGGAAAGTTCAAGGTTTTTAAAGGGTAATCGAATAGCTTTTTTCCGTAAAAAGTTGAGTTCTCATAAATGGACCAGGAAAAAGGGATGGGTGGAGTTGGACTGCTTTCATATTGCTTCTCTCTAGATACTCTTCAAACTGATTTTGTAGTTTTTTTATTTTGTTCACTCAGTTGCATAATCTCATCCCCGCTTTTACATGAATGCAGAATTCCATGGCAGAAGCTGCTAGCAACACACAGAACAACCAAGCTGCACCAACTGGCCAACCATACGACTATCCTAGTCAGGGTCCAGTATACGGGTCTCCACCATCCAACCTCGGTGGTGGTCATGCTCCTACTGCCGACTATGCTTATGGAACCAACTATGGTTATTAAAGAGGCTCACCTCTTGGCCATTCATGTTGGGCTCGAAGTTTCGGGTAGTTATCTTTGCAGTAGGATTTCAGATGGGGAATACTAGACAATTCTGGGTCAGGAAGTCTCTGTTGTAGTTGGTTATGCTTTAGGAAAATCTCTTGTTTAATTGCCTTTGCTCCCTTTTTCTTGAATCTCGCTGTTTCTGGCTGCATGTGCACAGTTATACTGTTTGGTTGCTTTTTAAAACGGTTAAAACTTGGATGGGCAGGACTAGTTTTTTTTGTCTTTCATGAGTTGGATATTGATGGAATGGTATTGACCTTATTATACTGTTGTGGTGAAGGATTCTGAATAATCTCGCTTGTTCAAGCACAATCTCAGCTTAGGAAAATGGCGTTTGTTTCCTTGCTCTAAAAGTTCAATTGATGAATTGACCACCATCAGAATAAAGGCTCCCGTATGATGTGCGATTGGTATTCCAATTGGATGCGATAGGTTTGAAGTGCTAAGGTGATCTATAGACTTCTTGCTATTATCCATGATTCAGAAATAGACTGGGGGGTTCTCAGCTTAATTGTCAGTGTGTTCAGGAACTTGACGAGACTCATTTCCAAGTGAATTGGTTGGTCAATGTACCTATAGATCTCATTGCAGAATTTCAGTTCAAAGTTGGTTAGTTTTGGCTAATTTCGAAATCAATAATGCAAGGACACAAAACCAATCACAACTTGCATGGCACTGTATGATCTGCAGTTGCTAAGTACTCTCTCTATCCCAAAATGTTCATCTGATCCGTAAAACGATGACCTAGAAATAATCAATCTTTTTAAAGAAAAATTCCAAAAAAAAATTCATAAATTAAAAGTACTCGTCGATATTAGTAAATTGTATAAAAAAAAAAAATTGAAGTTTTCTTGAATTTTTTTTTATTATTTTCAAGTCTTCGTTTTGTGGACTGGACCAACAGTTTGGGACAGACGGAGTAGTTTCAAAAGTGTATATTCTCTCATTACCTAGCATTATTATTTTAAAGAGAGTGGACACTGAAAAAAGAACAGGTTGAGAGCGTGGACACAGAAAAATGGAATATAGGTAAGTAAATTTGGTAGTAAATTTGCTTAAGACCCAAACTGAAGTTCAACAGATCGATACTCCATTCGAGAGAGAGAGAGAGAGAGAGAGAGAGAGAGAGAGAGAGAGAGAGAGAGACCAAATCCACCGGAAACGGTTCTTTTCAGGTCTGTAATCCCATCGAACTTAAAACAGCCAGAAACGTGCCTCAACATGACCATCTGGCAAATTATAAGCGACAGATTTGCAAAACAGTGAGGGGGAAAAACACAGCTGATTGGGTCCAGTAGTACACAAGCAATTTCGGGGTGAAACAACGTCGAACACATAAAACTCTCAGAATGTTCAGCCCAAAACTCATCAAGATTCAACAGTCCAAGACCCTAGCCTAAAAAAAATGTGCCGTAGGACCAACGCAACAAAAATAATGCCAGACAATATGCACTATGACGCCCCAGCCACACGAAGGGAGGGGGGTTGTAAGAAAGAAGAATACCAACAAATAGCCAGTTAAAGATAAAATGAACTTATATGGGTGCTGCACAGGTGGTTCTAAAATGGCCAGTTTGATTACAACGGCTGCAATGGACGACCCGTTTCGCTCTCCCCTTGTCTTCAGTCCGAGCTCGCCTTTTCCGGGGTCGAGCCGGAGGCCGAAGCGATTTTGGCGGGTTCACGATTACATCAGAACCATCACTTTCGTTCTGCAACCCACCATCTAGTGTCTCCTTCCAAAGGGTCCTATCAGGAACCGGGTGTATCGTCTGAGAATATGCTTTCCGATATGTTGCCACCGTAAAACAACTCTCCGTGAACCGATGCACATTTTGCCTGCAAGAAAGAAGGGCCGCCACAGCATGAGCGCAGGGTAGGCCGTAAAGCTGCCACCCTCTACACGAACAACCACGATTTCGGATATCCACGATGTTTGTTCCCTCGTGGGATATAACTTCGAATTCTGCATCATTTGCTCGGAGCACCTGGCGTTGGGAAAATAGCCGGATGAATGCACACCTTTTTAGTTTCAAATAGTAAAAATACAAAAAACTAAGCTAAAGCAAAGAACAATCTTACAAAATGAGGATAAAATAGTCTTCGCCTTATGAACCACAAGGAGATGAAGGATCGGAACAACCCCACTAAAGAAATTGCTAGCCCAAAGGTTTCTATGGATACATATGATTTTGATGATAACAAAACATAGATCATTAAAAGAGAAATATAACAGATTATGTGATATTTCATACTGATTTAAGGAAATGGTTTATTTGTAGGATTTGATTAAGTAACACATGGAAATATTCCACATCAAGATCCTATCTGCACTAGTCAAGAGTGAAAAAAAAAAGGAGAGATTAAAGTCGAATCTTTCCCTTAATATTTCAAACGGCTAGTTTTATTTATGGGAGCAATTGATTGGAGAAGATTGAGGAAGGGAAAGAAGATACCATCAGCCATACTCTTGAAGTATGAAAGGACCGGAAGTTGCAACAAAGAAGTGGCAAAGAATTGAAGAAGAAAACATCATCTATTGAGCTTCAAAGTTCGTTGTTTATTGAGAGGAAAAAAAATCTGATTGTGAGGCTTCATTGTAACAGGCAGTGTGACCCCTTGCATATCTCTCGAGATAGTTTCTTTTTGTGAGTGATTTTTGTGTAGAAAAATTGCTCAGGTTAGGTATTACTAGCACTGGAGTTGAAACTAGTTGGGTTAGGTGTGACTAGCACTGGAGTCATAATTAGTTAGAGCGAGGGGGATAGATCGCTCGTTGTAAAGGTCGTCTAGGACCCTCGGAGCTAGAAGGATTGTTACTATTGAAAATAGTGCAGCAAATCCCGAGTTGGACACAAGTAGACTAGGTCGTGAAGTTGCGGACTGAATCACGATAAATCGTAGTGTTTGAATTCTCTCTTCCCTACTCATACACTTTATGTTGTCATGTGACAATTGTATGAGTAACTTGGCCTTTCATTGAATGTCATACAACCAGTAGAACCACTCATGATTGGTCACTTTTTTTCACATATTGGACAATTGATAATTGCACATTCGTTCATTGATTTTATGCTCTCTGTTCTGCATTGAGCTACCTCAATTTGCTGCAGTAGCAGTTTTACTATCTGTCTCGTATTAGCTTTTTTTAATTCCGCATTGTATTTGAGGAAACCCAATTCACCCCTCTTGTGTTGTAACTATACTAGCGCACTGAGTAGATCATAAAAAATAAATGTGAGCATGGTGTAACGAAAAAACCCTAACTAATATACAGCACCTGGTAGGTCCGGGCCCGCTCGAGTGCCTCCAACACGCGTCTTTCAGCAGAAGGCACAAGTATTGACGCCCACTGCATACTTGCTTCCCTTCGCACGTTGAACCAAGTCATTAACTGCCGACGGATAGACTCCATCATTTGAATTATTGGAAGTGCGAAGGCTTCTAGTATCCACGAATTCAATGATTCTATTATGTTAGCGGTTAGATTCCCGAACCGGGTCCCCTCGAAATAGGCTGTCGCCCACAACCGAGGTGGAATCCGTCGGATCCAGTATGCGGCCTCCGGTGATACATCCTCAATTTCAAGAACTTTAGATTCGAAATCGATCACTGTAAGAGCATTGGCAGCTTCCCAGAGAAGGTTGACAAGCATGGTGTTGTTGAACTCCTTCCGGAAGCTTTCGCTGAGGTGGCGCAAGCAGAAACCGTGGAAAGAGGTTGGGAAGTTTGCTTCCACCGCTTCTACGATGCCCTTCTGTCTGTCTGATAAGATTGTAAGCATAGGCATGTTTTCAGTGTTGGTTTCAAGCAGATTGTGAAGCTCAGAAAGGAACCACATCCAGTTATCATCGTTTTCCTCGTCCACGACACCAAATACCAAAGGAAATAAGGAACCATCCCCGTCAAAACCAGTGGCGAAAAGCAATGTCCCATGGTACTTGCTTTTGAGGACGGTTCGGTCTAGCCCAATGAGCGGGCGACATGCATTCAAGAATCCATAGATTGATGCTTGAAACGAAATAAACAGACGTTGGAAGGAGTTATCCACTGGATTCACATACACTGAAGCGATACTCCCGGGATTCGTCCGTCGAATCTGGTTACAATACTGAGGAAGGAGACGATAGTCCTCTTCGAATGACCCACGAACGGTAGCCATGATCCTCTCCTTCCCTCTCCACGCTTGCTTGTATGATAATGTGATACCATGAACCCGATGAATCTCCTCTAATATCTCCTTTGGCTTGTAATGTGGGTTTTCCCTAAGGCTTTGTTCCACAGAACTCGCGACCCACTGGACTGAAGCCTGTTGATGACCCAGATGGGTGATTCCGCCACAACTGTGTTGGTCATGGATAGTCCTGATAGTGAAGGTAGGTAAACCTGGAAGCTTTGCAGCGTGAATCCGCCAAGGGCACCCTTCACTCGCACATTTTGCAGTAAAACGGGTCTTGTCGGATTTCACAGTCTGTATCTCAAAGTGAAGAGCGATTGCCGTGTCTCTCAATGCCCTCCGACAACTTTTGACGTCAGAAAACTCTTGCCCAATGGTCAATTCATATGTTGGAGCAGTAACTAAAGTTCTTGACTGGATGACAGGTGTCGCATCGAGATGTCCCTGTTGAACAGACATATCTGGGGCAGCTACAATACTCATATCTTGACTAAGCTCTAAGTTATCACCAATTTCAGTGCTGTCAATGACAGCCAATTGATTATTAATCTCCAATACACCAAATTCGTGATTCTGAGAACCAAGATCCAACTGATGACCACTGGTGTCTAGTTCGGTATCATCTTCCTGGGAAGTAGAGTTATTGCCAAGATTTATTCCATTGTCATGGCTTCGCTCGTATCTGCTCTCATGTACATCGCCATGACCTTGGGTCTGCGGCAGAACCATTTTATGGTCTTGGACCTGACCTAGCACTAATTCGTGATCATCTGCATCAACTGTACCCAGATCATGGTCATCGGACTTTCCAAGTCCTAAATCATGACCCTGTCCAATTATCACATTGTGATTATGTAAATCACGCCTTTGCCCAAGAATCATATCCTCATTCTCCATAATCAATTCACTCAAGTATCACAAGCAATCACAACACCTTTTGAAGTTGGAAAACTAGCTGGTACTATGTAAGTCCAAGAAAACCTGTCCAAATGAAACATCCTGATGAATAAAAAAGTTCCGCTTTGTTGTTTCACACAAAATAAATGACACCAAATAATAAGCAAAACAAGGAAAAACAAATAGCGTAGAACATGTCATGAGGACACAATAACACATAGTTACCTAAATCCTTTGCTTATCAAATCAGGGAATCTGCAGGAGACAGCGAACTTTGTATTGGCCAAACGATTTTAGTTGTAGAATGATACCTACAATTGGAGCCAAAAAACCAACATGGTGGACATGATGATTACAGACCACATATTCCAACTCTATATAAACAAAGAAAAGATTAAAAGGTGTCATTGAATAAAAACGAGGTTGGATTGCTACTATAATAAGTCGAACCAAAATAGTAAACCTTGTGTAAACGCCATAAGCAGGAACAATAACAAATTACCGAATAAACACATTCAGCTACACCCAATTATAACTAGGTGTTTTTGCTTGCTTAAATGCCCCCAAAGCTTATGGCTTTTTTCATCTTGCAAGTTATGTTAATATGTATGGCATGATTTCTGCATTGGTCTTGTTGGAATTAACAACTCAAAGACATGAACAAAAAAAAAACCCATTTTCGTTAACCTCAATTTTGATTTTTTTGGTAACTACTAGTACTTATCAATACTCAAGCTTTGAAACCATTAAATTCCCCAGCTTTCTCAGCAACCAAACACTGAGCAAGAACGCAGTGAGCAATAAAGAGTAAACGAAACCAAATCTCGCTAAAAGAAAGCTCACCAAGAAACATCCAGAGAAGAAACCAAAACATACGATAGTTCAAAGACCTCAGCTCCGATTGAAGGAAACCTGCAAAATATAGACGAAGCAGAAGAACAGATTATTGGGTCAATGGTCAATAAAGAATTCATAATTAACAAAAATTAGGGTTTACAAATATGTGTATATGGATATATGAGTGTATGTATATATAGGTATCTATGTCCACAGAGAGAGAGAGAGAAGAAAAGTTTGGATTTTGGCGGTAAGAGAGAGATGAAAATACCTGAGAAAGAGAAGGAGAGAAAGGGCAGAGAAGATTGGGGAAATTGGGCAAAAGGGCAGAGGATGCGGTTATCGGACCAGTTTCCGAACGTCAAAAACTGGGGCAGAATCGGCAGATGATGTATTCTATAGGAGGGTATTTAGGTCAAGCAGATATACTCCTTTGGTCTCCCCAATTTTATGCAAATTCTGTTTTCCTCCCAAACCTCTGGAAAAATTAATGGAACCACCCATTGATGTGAGATCTATGACTATGACTTTGTTCCATAAACTGTTTTTTTGTAGCAAATATTTTTTACTGTCTATTCACGGTCTACGAGATAGATTATTCCCTCACAATACATCAACCAAAAAAGACAATTTGCTACAAAAGATAATTTTCTGGAACAATGCCTAGATATGAACTTTATATGAGTTCGGGTTTCCATTATTGACTAAATGGTATATTCGATATTTTGCACTTGTTTTTTCACTCTTGAAGACAAGTCATTTGTCATGACTAAATAGAATACAATGGTATTTTTAGTGGAAACGGATTGTCTTTTGTCATTGCAATGAAGAAGAAAAAAATAGTGAAAATTCAGTCTGAAGGCAATTTCGGATAGTGTTGAAACACCACATGACGCGGGTGGCATTGCTGAATAATTGACAATTGACATGCTCCCCGCCACACACACACTCCAAATTGGGGCAATCCTACTAACAGAACTAAGAAGGGTAGTTCTGTTTAGTCAAAATGGATAGTTTTTTCTTATGACAAGCTGATATGGGCATATGGCTTTCAACACCAGAGCAGCTTGGCTTGCTAAGCTCGTTTTTAGGGCTCGTGAACTATTACCGAAGATTTATCATCGCAAGTTATTTGAATTGCCATTTTTGTTTTTGTTCATATCTTTGAATCTTGTTTTTCTCTTGTTTTTTTGGTGGTGGTTGATGTTCTATTTAGTTTTAATTAATTAAGTTCTTGCTTTTTCTCTTAAAAAAGGAAACGACATGGGCATTTCCATTAGGTAAAATAGTTATCTTTGTTACTCCATTTAACTGTTGTGGTTAGCTGTCATTTGGGCAAAGTTTAATCACCAAAACCAAACACAGAAGCAAGGAATTGTATTCCCAGTATCAAAATTTCTCAAACCAAAAGACAACCTGATAGTGGTATTCCTTTAAACCAAAATCATTTTTCCCCAGTGAATTGCGCCAAAGAGGCATTGAGGCTCGCCAAAATCGAACATTATACAAGTTCAACCCTGTATTGACCTACTTATTTACTTCACAATACTGCAACTATAATCCCATCACAAGAAAATAAGCATTGTGAAACATGCTTTTGAAAGCATACATATTGCAATGGCAATGGGCCAATGGCGTTAAAAGTTGAATCGTCTTCATGAAAGGCCGACCAAACACCCTTCCGAAACCCAAAAATTCTAAACCCTACGGCTTACCCAGTTACTGTTTCTAAACTATTTTCTTGTCGCAAACATCATCTCAATACTCGGCATCATGAAACATAAGCAGCAAAGAATGCCGAATTTCATGTTTTACCCAGACCTCCTCTGACAAGGGCTCACCACACTCAAATCTGCCCAAAGGTGGAGCCTTCAAGTATTTTTCACTTCAACTCGGAGCCCCACTCTAATGTAACAGTTCCCAGAGCAGTAAAAATAGTGGACCCACAGAAAATCAGTTAGCGGTCACAAAACAGTAGTTGTAGTTGTCAAGATGGAACTACCTTGTTTAGACCTGCAGATTCGAGCATAGGCAGCATTTCAGAAATGACCTTTTGCAGCGGAACACGATTCAGCCGATTAGTGCTCCCATTTACAACCATTTTGGATAGAAACATAATTTCCTGAGAATCCAAGTTTTCGTTAATCAGGTCGTTCCAGAATTTGTCATCCTCAGTAATGTTTTCTGCCCTCGTGAGTTCTATTACTTGCTTCAGGGTTGCAACATTCCTGCCAGCACCACAACCCATGGCAGTTGCAGCCCCCACTGCATTTGCAATCGTTAATGTATTAACCATGGGCATACCGTGTATAAAACCAAATGCAATGGCGGCTACGAAACTATCTCCACACCCAACAGTGTCGACAACTTTCACCTGATAAACAAATCCAGAATACCAAGAAGGTTTCAGATGACGTACACAACACACACAAAAAAACAACCAACAGAAAACAGCTCCAGCGCGTCTAAAAGATTTGTCAAAAACTTAACACATATCCACAGCTTTGCATGCCATCTCTTTTTGAAAAAGAAAAACAAAGGAGGAAATCCGGCCTAACATAATTTTGGGAAAAAACCGGAACAGAAAATTGTAAATTATAAACACCATTGTAAAAGTTAGGATCAAGCCAAAAATAATACTAAGAAACAAGGATACTAACTTTTACACATGAGACGAAGTATGTCTGCCAACTGATACCTTGAATGCAGGTGCACATGATGTGCTTGACGCGGTGATTAATATTGAACCCTTCGCACCCATTTTGACAATCACCCATTTTGTTCGTAATCCTTTCTTCAGCAACTCCTGACCAGCCAGCACTGGGTTTCCAATCCCAGTCAATGATTCAGCCTAGCACATATCAAGATGATCAAAAGCTATAATAAACACCAGAAGTCCACTACTTTAACAGACAGGAAATAGCAGGCACAAAAAAAAATGCATCTACAATGCCAAACTCAGTAATTAAGAAACGGTTATTCAGCCATTCAGTACAAGAATACTTGCAAGGTTTAGTGGATATCCATACTTCAATGATTTTGCAAAATAATGATACATGGAGGGGAGGGAGAATTCATGGAAGGTAGAAGTCAAACCTCCTCGGAAGTCAGAAGAAGAACATCGCTCATACTCAAAAACTTGCCAAATGCTTTTTGCTCTTCAGGTGTTCCAGCAGAAAGGCTCTTCCCCCGTGGTCCAGGATCAAAGAAAACCGAAGTGCCTACTTCCACTGCATACTCTATAGCAGATATAATCAAACCAGGGGAAAGCTCATCAAAACCATAACCATTGCAGAACAGGATCTTTGACTTTTTTATGGCCATCTTTGCTTTGCTCGACAATTTACTCATCCAATTGAATGCAGGCTCCTCACTAAAATCAGCTCGACTGGAAGAAAAAAGTGTTGTGTTCATATAAACCGTTTCATGGTAATTATGGCAACAAAAATCCACTTAGCAATGAACATCATAGAGGAATATTCTTCAAGATAAACCACAAACAGAAAAGTTGGATGTAAAGTTTACCTGCAAAAACCATGTCTTTGCAAAGGATCGACGAAAACCCAGCATAAAAGCGTTTCATATGCGGCACCAGAACACTCAATGTCATTATCATCACTCATTCCAACCGTGCCAATTCCCTCCTCATGAAGCACATCTAAGAGGAAGCGTCCATAAATTTCATTACCCACATGACCAATTGCCAAACAAGAAAGTCCTAGTCTTGCTGCCGCTATAGCCATATTGCAGTTACCTCCAGCTTCCCAGAATTTCTAGTTGCAAAACCAGAAAATGAAAAAAAAAACCTCAAAACTTCAAACAGCAAAAAGAGATGGGAACATTTCAAGTGTATCGTATGATTCTTAAGCGTCCGAAAATTTGTCAAAGAGAACAACCAACTAGGACCATAGCTTTTCCAGATGTCATGTTGGATCTTTAATCAAAAGATCATGAGTTTAAATTTCACTGCCTCATGCTTACAGTCATTCATAATGCGAAACTTGAAAGTGTCAGGTAGCTTTTCTCCTAGTAGTGATGCTTAGTAGATCATCAGTTACCTTCTCAAACAATCTGAAGCTTTCACATATAAGTATATAAACTTTTGCTTAAGCAAGTTCTGATCGTCTATGGATATTAAGAAGAATAAAATGGTTTCAAGCCTAGGGAGTTGCACCTAATGTAACCCTTTCAAAGTATGTACTTTATAAACATTAAATGATTGCCTTTTGCAGATTTGATTAAATAGGTGGGGCATATTTGTTGTGAACTCATTTTCATAGTGGGGATTGCCCATAGTGGTAGTTACTAGTTACAAACACCACATCTGCAAGGGCTTTAGAACGAATAAATGGTGAGGAAAAGATAAACCAAAGGTGTTGATTCTGTCATAATCCACTGGCATTACAATGTCAGGTAAAAATGGAAAGGAAAATCCTGCCTACAAGTACCAAGTGCATGTATTGCAATATGGGGTATTATCTGGACAGATACTGCACTAAAAATGTTGCGCAAGTTGACAAAAACAGGCTTGTGCAACCATTGTCATCTTTAAAGCTCCAGGGAATATTTCGTCCTTCTCGTTGCAAAAATCGGAGACAAATTCATCGAGTGAGCATAATTTCATTTTCAGCTGCTTATCGCATAAGCAGGTTATAGTTTGAGGATCTTGCCAAAGTGGATGGACAACAAAAATTCCCAAGATAATTACAGCTAGACTAATTCATCTAGATAGATTGAAAGCTTGAACCCCGAACAATTCCAAAGAATATAGAACATAAAAGTGCATATGTTGCACACAAGTGGACAAAAGCTTCACAATTTCCATACGAAATTACAGAGAAGCCTATGGTACAGCATTAAAAAGAAATTGGTTCAAAAAATGCGTAACTAAGGCTAACAATATGCATACACCCTATTCGTAACTTCACCAAAAAATGCGTAACTAGTGCCTTAACAATGCGTAACTATGAACCGAACAATATGCGTACCATGAACCAAAACTATTCGTACCATATACTACTTGGCAAGGTACACCCTTGACCCTTGCATAACTCACCAAAAAATTACGTAACATACCCCAAAAGAACGCGTGACTAAAACTTAACATTGCATAACATTTCAACCGGGTGTACCATAGCTTTCTCCCGAAATTGTTGAACAGGTGAAAGAGAAAGCACTCAAAGATAGAACTGACAGTAGTTATTTACAAAAAATAAAAATAAAAAACAGAAATGACAATTATATCCAAACAATGCGAAAATTGAAACCAACCTTATCAGGCGGAGACTTGGATAACCGTTCCATGTAATCCTTTCGTTCTTCAAAAGACTCCGGGGGCAAATTGGGAACATTGAGTACAATATCGACGCACAGATTTCCCAGAGTGGCAACATCAACATCTTTCACTACGCCGAGGCTTCCAAATCTGTCTCCATCACTTGAATTTCGCGAATTAGGTCGAAATTTAGGAACTGAAGATACTTGTTCAACTCGTTGGCAGTTGAAAATCCAAGAGCTGGAGTTGTTGTGTGAGGGGAAAATGGCGCGAATGAGGCTAGGGTTTTGGTGAATGGTTGGGTGTGGGGAGAAGCCATAGGGCTTGATTTGGGGTTCGAGGATTTTGGTGTGGTGATGCATTCAGGTGAAATTAGTGCAGAGAGAGAGAGAGAAGGTGATTTTCAGTTGGAGAAAAAGAGGAGAGAGAGAGAGAGAGAGAGAGGACATGCACCAAAAGTGAGTGAGGAAGAAAAGGTAGAACGGGTGATGGATATTTTTAGGATCGGATGGTCAACTTGAGGCTGCCAACTTTGAATTATTTTCCCACCGTTGGATTCTCGGAATATATTAAAAACTTTTTTCGGATTAGGTTTGAAAATTACTTAAAATTCTTTTATTAACTTCTCTATCTTAATTTTTTCATTACTCACCATTTAACTTTAAGCTATGCAATGCTTGGAATTTGGATGACCGAAATATTCACTGGGATATAGTATATGATTAGGATGAATCAAATTTTAATAAGAATATATATTTGAAGTAATTTTATTTCGGTGTTTGAGTTAATCCAATAATCTTATACGGGAAATAATAATCTTGAAAATTTATCAAAGTCAAATATTTTATTTTTTACGGCTCTTTTGGATAAGAAAGGACAGTCTTTTGTACGGTTCTCTCTAATTCTCACCCAATACTCAATTCAAACGAGTGACATCACATTCTTTTGGGTCAGATAATCGTTTTTTCTGGTTTCAATATACTAACTGCTTTGCCTGTTTCTTGAAAAAGAAAATATTGAATCCACTTGAAACTTTTTTTTTTTCTTTTTGGGAAGAGCAATTATTTTTTTATTTTGTTGGAAATTAAAGGGCAAGCTTTTAGATATTGATAAAAGCCGTTCAATACCTTCCCACTGAGAGTCTCAGAGGGAACCCCTCACGTAGAGCGTCGGGAAGTGCCTAGCCCCCTGCATTTCCTACACCCAACGCGTGTCATGAACAAGATGAACAGTCCAGATAACTTGTTCGCAATTTTCCTACCGAATTTTATACCAAAGTCAAATCAACTGTAAATACCAGATGCTCCTACACTTCATTAGTAAGAAGACTTTGGAAGTGGGCAAGGGAGAGAGTAACACGAAGAATCCGAACTTACAAAATGGTCAAAAGGTCTAACTACCAGTATGTCACAAAAAAGTTCCAAATTCATTAACCGATATCCCCTATTGGAATGCGATCAGTTAAGTAAATTTGTTATAAACGCTGGGAAACTGTTAATAAAGGAAATGATGCTAGTTTGTAAGTTGGTTGTACTTTGTTTTAGCTTCACAGGTTTATCTCTGGTCGGAGTTGTTGCTTCTTGGACAATTCTTGAAGTTTCCTTACAACTTTTTGAGCCACATCACTATATGCTTTGGCGACGGTGGAATCGGGGTTTGATATCACTACAGGGACACCTTCGTCAGAACAAGTTCTGATCTCCACCTCCAATGGTATCTGAAAAGGTAAAGTTGGATTAGAGCATAATTACATGACTCATGCGACAAACATCTAATAGTTTGCAGAAGTGCTTTCACAAGGACAACGAATAGAACGACAGCCACAGAGAGAGTTTTCATAATCATAAAGGAACTGCTGTGATATCTCGTTGCTGTAGATTCCAGCTACTCGAGCATGAAGTTAACAAATTTGATTTGCAATTTTTTACTAGGCTTGTTTTGGGGGCTTGTACTTGGTAATTGGATTGTCTTCGAAAGTGATAGTTTTAAATAGCGATAGCAAACTACGTATCGGTAGCGGTAACGGTGTAGCGGTAGCGGGAGTATCGAACGATATGTAGCTGGAATCAGGTGTCGCAGCCGTGAATTTTTTGAAATTATTTTTGGCACCAAACCACCTGAACCGGCCGTATCGGTCGTGTAGCGGTGTAGCGGCCGTAGCTGATGTGAAGCGGGCAAAATATCGGCTAAAAACCGATACGTATCAGGTATCGGCCGATACGGGTGTGGATTTTTTGTAGCGCCAATATAGTGGGATGTAGCGGTATCGGAGGGGTGAAAACCCTATATGTATCGGGTGATATTATTTAAAGCCTTGCGAGAGACCGAGTCACTAAGGGCACTTTTGGTTATCCACAACAAATACATGGTTTGGCAAACTCTTATTGCTCATCTGCTTAACCCATCATCTCAAATATAGAAAATAGGCAACGGGTTGGCAAACGACTTTGCTTATTACCAATTTTAAGCAAACAAGCAAATAAGGAAGTGAACCAAACGAACCCTGATAATGGAAGTTGATGAAATGGGATCCTAACATCTGCCTTTTAACTCACACTCCAACGTTCATGTGTTTTTGTCATGCTTCAAACTTCATGATTAACGGGAGAATTCAAAAAAATGTGAACTTAGCCAGAAAAAATGGCCCAAAATATGATGTTCAGAAGTTTCTGCCAAAAATTTGGATTCGGAATCTGGAAGAAGTAAAAAATATATCTGAAACTTCAGCTAACTCTTCCATTTCAAATTGAGAAAGCATGGGTGAAATTTTAAATAGTTTTAAAATCTAGGAAAATGGATATCAAAATAGGCCGAGAACCAAGGAATTCTGGAAATTTCACAGGTCCAGAAGAATTTTAGATAAAAACAATCATTACGAAAACCTAATATGGACCTACCACTGGCAAAGGTATTTAAACAGGAATACATACCTCACCAAGAAATGACGAGCCCATTTCATCGGCTGCTTTACGAGCTCCTCCTTTCCCAAAAATATGCCAAGGCTCACCACAGTGTGGACACTTAAAGCAGCTCATGTTCTCCAGGACTCCCAAAATCTGTGAAGTAATCTGACTTCTCAGGGAAGGGAAAATAACAGCAGACTTGAACTCATTTATGAAAAGCCGAACCCAATGTACAATTACATGGAAATCTACCACTATTTTCAGGACATGCAAAATTAATTAGCAAACTGTTTTTAAATAGAGGACACAATGCAAGTTGGAAACGAAGATACTTGCCGAGTAGAGTTCACATAGAAATGAAGAACTATCAACCTAATAAATCGAACTCAACTGAAAAGGAAGGTAAGAGTTGCAACAATAAAAACGTTTATTCTTCACTGTCATCAAAACAAACCCAGCTCCGCAACAAAATTCTACCATGCAAAATCTTCAAAAGTAAATTTCAGCCAAAGAATATTTCTGAGGTACAAAAGCTCAAAGCAAAGCATACAAAAAGACTAGAGAGCTTACTAGTTTTGACAGTTGAAATTTTTTACAAAAGCTCAAAGCAAAAGTTTTAAATTTTTTTCCTTACTACATCTGAAGAAAACATTCATTTCATAGGAGCCAAAAGAAAGTAAAATAAGAAAGAAAGTAAAAGAAGAAGAAGAATAGATGTGGGAAGGGAGAAACAAACGAGAAATTTCCAACAGCAAAGCTATGCAAGGAATGTATCATCTACGATTGCAAAAGAATAGATGTGGGAGGGGAGTCACAAACGTAAAGCCATGCAAGTAATGTATCATCTAGGATTGTAATTTGCAACGCTAAACTGATGTCTTTTAATCTTTATGAAAACTTCTTGCACTCTCGCTCTCTTTTGGAATTCTAATAGAATATTTAGTGTGGAAACAAACATATTTGAAGACAATTATGCACAAGAAATGATCATACAGGAACGTGGACTTTAGAGAACATATTAATACCCCTTCGAGCATCCATTAAAGCAATATCTTGGGGAGTTGAAACAATCAAAGCACCTATAAGAAACTCAAAATGGTTAAATTTACCCAAGTGCAATGATTGTACCCATATACTTAAACAAACAAAAAAAGACAACACAAATAACCGTGTTTTGCTAATCACAATCAATGGTTGTATCCACTACAGCCTCACACATTGTGCGACCCACACATGTCCGCGAGGTACGGTGGACTAACAAGACAACATTTTCATAAATATCTCAGATACAGAGAATACAATGTAAAACCACGAAGACGGGTGAAAATTCAGATAGAGTTAATCTCATTTACAAGCAGTTTCAAAGCACCACCAACACTTTGTAAATAAATCTCACTTCCTGCATTAACTTGGAACATGGAAATTCACACACACAATAGTCATAGTCAACAGTTGCTGTTAGCTAAAACCCTAAAATATCTATTCTGGAAACCCTCGCATAAGTTTGAGGAAAACAAGTTTCAAATGGGAAAATTGAAAACGAAGCATCCTTCCTTTTCTTTGGTTGGCAAGGAAATCTATCATTACTTTCGACTCCAATGAATTTATATAATAACAACATTTAATGAAGGAAGTAAATCCTCACACCATAGTTGGCTAACAGAACTGAGGAGAGCCTTTAAGCAATAGAGTGCTTTATTTAACATGAACTGCTACATGTTGATTCTCGAGTAGAAAACATCAAAACCTCTGAAAATTTGTTCATATATTATTTTATCACCTGATAATTGCAGCCGTTGAGAAATAGATATCTGAGCATCACCGGTCCCAGGCGGCATATCCACCACGAGAATGTCCAGTTTTCCCCAATCGACTCCCCTTGACATCTGTTCTAGAGCTTTCATCACCTGACGCCACAAAACAAAATGAGTTCTGTTGAAGTAAAAACCCTTATTAGTTAGTATAAAACATATCAATAGTTGCATCCTTTGGAAGGAGTCTCACCAATTTAGAGCACAACTACTCCAACTTACAATATAAAACAAAGTAGAACGATGGAGTCACAAAAATGGGAAGACAAAGATGAATAGTGAATACTGAGATAACAAAGAGACATACCATAGGTCCTCTCCACACAATTGGGGCATATTCCTCCACTAGGAATCCCATTGACATACACTTGACTCCATAGTTTTCAACAGGAATCATTTTCTTACCTGCTAGAGGGAAATACATAGAACAGTATCTGAGTATACCTCAAAGCCTCAAGAAGCAGCAGACATTGTCATAATAGAACACAAGAGGCACCAACTAACTCTTATCCGGCACCAATTTCACAGTACATCGATAATGCACGTAAAAGGAAGCAACATGCTAAATGTTGCTTTCTCAAAAAGAAACCAATCAAATGTGAACACCAAATCAAACTCTGTAACTAAGAACCTGTTATAATAGGAGTACCCTTGGCATTTCAATAGGTGGAGCAGAAAGTAATTTATATCATTCATTACAGGGTGAAGGAACATCGAAGGATGAATCCATATGATTAAGCCATCACCTTCAGACACTTCAGGCTTTCCATGGAGTTTCATCATTGTAGGAATTGATGGCCCATACACATCCGCATCGAGCAACCCAATCTTAAGTTGGAACTTATTGGCAAGTGCCACAGCCAAATTAACTGCAAAATCCACAACGTACAAAGGCAAATTTGTAATCCTGTTCCAGCAAATACTCAAGGCACTCATTCATCTATACAACATCAACTGCAGGATGGTGTGTCCGAACCATAATACCGTAAAAAATGTGCATATAGATAGAACTTCATATTGCCCCAATTTGAACGTCTTGCTTTTGCTCAGATGCATCTCAACTCACAACTTGAGAGGTCATAAACTTTATATCACCACTCAAAGTTATTCAATCCAACAAAAACAATTCGTCTATAACATAGGGTAATCTATTGCCTAAAGGAAACATAATTCCGCCAATCACACATGCAATGCAAGTGTAATTGCACGTAGGGTATTGTGGACAAACATTCATTATCTTATAACCCACAAACCCCAAGTAGGATATTCGGACACTAGCTTTGATCACACTGAGTCTCCCGAGCCTGATGATCATCCTACTGATCCACCACCTGGTCGTCCTATTCGGATAACTCAGTTACCTGTTCGCCTTCATGGTTATCATTTTTTTCCTACTATTCTTTCTCATAATGAACCTTACTCCTATCGTGAGGCCAGTTCTAACCCTCTTCGGCAGCAAGCAATGGCAGAAGAATTGCTTGCAGGCCCTGGCTAAAAACTCACACATGGAATTTAGTTGACCTCGCTCTTGGAAAATCTTTGATGGTTCTGTCCAACGTTATAAAGCCCGTTTGGTTGCCAAGGGTATTACCCAAGAGTATGGGATTAATTACGAGGAGACTTTTGCCCCAGTTGCTCGTCTTACCTCTATTCGCAGTTTTCTTGCAGTCACTGCTGTACGCAAGTGAATATTAAATCAAATTGAAGTAAAAAACACTTTCCTCAATGGTGCTCTTTCCTGTGTTTTAGAGGGTTGGAATAGGGATGTGGTGTCATATGGCTTTGTACCTTGCTACATATAACCTCAATCCCTGGAAACAATAAAACTTAAACTTCAATCAAGAACCATACGAGAAAGAAGTTACACACGAGCCACTCCTATCTTCATTGGGATGACAGCCCAACATCAACGGGCACTAAAACTCAAAATTCTTATCAACACACAAGCCAACTGGCCAATTAATTTCAGCAATAACCATGGAATTTGCTCTTTTCCCCGCATAAATTGGTTAAACTAGTCCGATTTAGCGTACGGCTGCAAATGAACCAAGCCGTTTGTGAACGACTCTAAGCTCAGTTCACTTATAGCTCGTTCAAACTCCTTTGATTCATTAAAGGGACAATCTCAACCTTATTACCAATCTCGGCTCTATTTTATTTTGATAGAGATGAGGTTTTCATGGAGAGTATGGACATATGGCATAGATTTGGGCGAGACAGTTTCATTTTGCAGAGCTAACCTGCGTACAAGACAGCAAGAAATAATGTTTAACATTGGCTCGTTAACATTCCTGAGCAAGTTTGAGCTCGTCTTCAGCCTAAGCCAGCTCAGCTGGAGCTCAGTTCATTAAGTTTTCATTGAGCTCAATGAGCATAATCGCACTAAACCGCAGCTCGGCTCGGCTCATTTGCAATAACCAAGTACACTAGGATACACATATAAAGATAGAGACAACAAGAGAGCCAATACCTGCAGTGGTGGACTTGCCAACGCCACCTTTACCGGAAGCAACGGCAATAATATCTTGTACTCCCTCGAGCTTGAGGCTTTGGGCAGCCCCAGTTTGCACTGCAAAACCCCTAAAACCTCCGCCACCAGCTCCACGTTTCCTCTTCAAAACACCAACAACCCATTTGGGAGAAATAGAAATGGACAGTCAATTTGAGGAAAAACAACAAACAATAATTTGAAAATTCGAGAAACCACATTAACTTACGACGAAAGATCTTAGATAATTCGTCATGAATCGATGATCTTCGAGACGAAACCCTGAATTGATTCGAATATGGAACTAGTAGCTTGTGGGTTAGTAACAAGCTGCGGGAGGAGGAGTACGGACGGCGGGAGAATCCCGGGAAATCGCAGAGAGAGATTGTCGCGCGCGGAGGGAGATTTGGGAGTCAGTTAACCGATTTAAGTCCCCAGAAATACGCGAAAACCTGATTAGGAATCACGTATTCAACAAATCTCCCAAAACGTGTTTGGAGAACACGCTTTCAAAAAACATGTTTTGTAGTCACGCTTTTAAAAGACGTGGCTAAAATCATCCCTAGTGGTATAACTACACCACTGGATAATCAAAAGTTGTCACGTCAGATTTTGATTATCCATACAAGCCATTTATAAAGTTAACAATGTGGAGTGTCACAATGATATTTTGTGTCCATAATAAAAAAAAAGTATTATTCACTCTATTTTTATTCATAAAATGGGCACAACTTTAAATTTGTATATATTTTTTAATAATATTAGTATTATTTAAAAGATATTCACAATACCTTTAAAATGAGACCAATCTTGAACATATTTTTAATTTTTTTTATTATTGATAATTTCAAGTTTTTTAGAGAGAGTGTAAAAAAATTAAGTTTTGAAGTAAGTATTTGAAAAATGATGGGAGAATATTGTTTCTTTTGAATTCATTCTACCAAAAAAGACTTATAAATAGTGTGTGGTCCCCAAAATTTGGTTATTGAGTTTTGGTTATTGAGAGAATGTTGTTACTTTTGATTATCCAAATGCCAAAATTTGGTTATTGGCTAAAAGGTTGTTATCTTTGATTATGCCAATGTGAGCCAATTTTTTAACAAACATTGTTAACTTTGGTTATTTAGATATTTTGATTATTCCATTGGTGATGCTCTAAGATTTGGGAGTCAATTAACTGATTTAAGTTTTTTTCCAAACTTTATTAATTAAGTCGGGCCTTTGCCAAACACGCTTTCAGAAAATATGTTTGGTAGTCACGCTTTTAAAAATTAAAAGACGTGGCCAAGAATTGGGAGTCAATTAACCGATTTAAGTTTTTTTCCAAACTTTATTAATTAAGTTGGGCCTTTTTCCTAGGAATACGTGAAAACGTGATTAATTGGAAAAATAGAAAAAATACGGGCCTTTTTCCCAGAAATACGTGAAAGCCTAATCACGCTTTCAACAAATCTGAAAAACCGTATGTTATGATTGTTATCACGCTTTTAAAGGACGTGTTCAGTGGCCACGTTTATGTAAATCCAGGCCTGCCTCAAGGTGAGTTTCCACGTCTTCTCCCTCCCTCTGTTGTACCTCTGCGACTCCATCGGCACCAGTCACCTCCATATACGCGCTCGATCGCATCACCTCCGCCGGTCACCACTCCAGCGGCCATCTCTTCGTTTTCCCATTGTTCTCTTGCCTTCGTCGCTCTCTCTCTTGAGATCCTACAGGGTCTGTCCTCTTCCCTCTCTCTCTCTCTCTCTCTCTCTCTCTCTCTCAGTACTGCTGTGTTTTAAGGAGCAACTCTTAACAGAAAATTGAATGGGCCGAAACAAAATACAAGGCGTGGTTCTAAATCACGTTTTTGCGACCGACTATGATGCTTAATTCGCTCGCGCTAATGACAATAAAAGTGTGTTCGCCAAACATGATTTGTTAAAAACGCACGTATTCTCAAAATAAAGTTGAAAAAAGCCCGATTTAATTAATAAAGTTTTAAAAAAATCTTAAATCGGTTAATTGGCCAGATTTGGGAGATAGGTACACAAAGCGGTTGTTGAGTACTCCAGAATGTATATTATGTTCCACTAACCAAAAAAATAGTTTATTTCAAAAACAGTTTATTTCAAAAACAGAGTCGGCTCGACACATATGCCAACTATGCGGTTGTATTTGGCCCTCAAATTTTGACTAATTTTGTGGGCTCCCATATATTTTATACTTTTATATATAGGTATACATCTAAACCTGATTATGAGAGCTTAATTACTACTATTGTTGCAAAAAATGTGAAAATAGTGATATTTAAATAATATATTTCAGGTTAGTGTATATAATGATTATCGACCTTTGTGTTATATTGTTTTTAATTCTTGTAGCCTTTTTTTTTTGGTATTATAAAATCGGCCTCAAAAATAAAGTTCGCATTCGGAATCAAAAAACTCATAACCGACACTGTCTAAAAATCAAAACAGATCATTCTCTCATTATACATTACATAAAAAATCAATTTATTTTAAAAACACCCTTACACGCACTAAAGTGCTAGCTTATTCCGTGAAAACGTTACTTGCTCCGTATAGATCCGGTTTAGTTAAGTGGAGGACTCGACTCGTGTGCTGAACCTGACCCGGCCCACTTTTCCAAGCGCTTAATTAGAACCGGGTTGGTTGGGTTGAGTTTTGGGGTTTTTAGAAGCTGGCCCCATAAATGAGGTCCGGTCTTAAATTAGTCTTTGTTTGTTGTTCCGTGCCCGAAATAGTCTTGCAAGAACATTACTTCAAATATGCCCTTTGATGACCTTCCTCGCGTGCATCTGAACATTAGCAAATTATCCAATGTTCATGGAGTATTGTCGTATGGTGTACTATTAATTACTCCAGTAGTTAATGCTAGAGACATTTTACTTTTAAAATTTGAGCAATAAATTATGGGAATTGTTATTGGCACTTCACTTTTCTTTATTGGCACTCCCTTTTTTTTGTCTCTGTTCATAAAGTGCAAGAGTAATTTTTCCTAATAAAGACAGAAAATGGAGTGTCAATAAAAAAAAGTGGAGTGTCAATAACAATTTCTTAAATTAATACCTGATATATGGTGAATGGTTGAAATAAATATTTAAAGATATTTCAAGACACTGTACTAGAATTGGAATCGGGTTGCTTAAGCTCATTCTATATTTGCAATTAGTTTCTTGGCAAGATTAGTAGTAAGATTTTGTAGCTTTAAAAATTTATTGTCAATATAAACTTACTGTACATTTTTTGTAGCTTACCTGAAAAATAATTCCGCCGAACATATACTTTCTTTGGAAAAAAAGTGTCCTTAAGTAACAATGGGTAATTACCCCAAGAATATTGCTTCAAGCTCAAACAGGCCTTGGTCACTTGGCTATCAAGCACAAACCCAATCCAACCCAACCCAATCCAACCCAAGCACAACGTAATTAAGTTTACATGAACGTGCATCGATTCGTGTACGTAATTTTGTGTGCAATATTGTGCCCCTCTCTCCTCTGAAATGTACTTTCCACTTAAATTTATGTTTTTTTCCAGCTTGCAAGTTGATCAAGCGCCCATACGGACCATGCTCATGTAGTGGGCCGAACTCAAAAGCCCATGGGAGCATAATGGATCAATGGCCTGGTTAAGTTGAGCGCTTGGCTGAACTTCACATGATGGGCCGAACCTTGGCATGATGGGCTAGCGTATCGGTCCACCCGCTTACAGCCCGAGCACCCGACTCAAACTAGACTGGAGCAAGTCGGGATGGAGGCCGACCCTTGCCCAAGCATTACAACCCACGTATTTATCGGAGGGGCAGTTCAGTCATGTGGCACAATAGTTACGCTCAGTACGTCATACGCAACGTCATCCAAAGCGAGTAAGGGATAAGAGCTCTCATCTTGTCCCTAGTCGGTTATTAATTTTCTTTTTTGCAGAATCAGGTAAGGAATAAGAGTTCAGCTCCATATCCGAGAATCGATTAAGGGGCAGCACCCCTTCACTTTACGAATTACTACAACACATGTATATACACTTACACATGCAACAGCCCATTTTACAAGCCCCCCATTGGTCACAAAGCTTGGCTTATGCATGTCGCGGATGAAGAAACAAGGAGGAAACTAGAAATATGTATCGATATGTAGTTTTTTAGATTAGTTAGATGTTTGTTTCGCGATCATGAGAGAATCTAGTGTGAGAAAATTGATGGTTATATTAATGTTGTCTTAATTGAGAGACGGCATTGCATTTATTTAAAAATCCTGCTTGATTGGGTCAGATATACTCCCTCCGTCCCAATTTGATAGTCCACTACGAAATTACGTGTAATTTTCAAACTAAAAAATAATGTATTTATCAAAATAATTTTTGAATTTTTTTCGCACCGTATTAAAGTTCTCAATGAGATCTATCAAACAAGATCCATAATGCATGTTTTTTGAGGTTTACATTAAAAGATATAAGCCGTTGAAAATGACACACAATCCCAAAATAAACTATCATTTTGGGACGGAGGGAGTATATAAATATACAAACAATCAATCTCATCAGTCTAATGATAATGACAGTACTAGTACTAACACACAACTCATGTCAGCTTAGCACCAAAGACATCACCACATTGTTCGTTTTGAGTTTCAAGACCGGTTTTTTTAATTATTACTCACATTTCTCTCAAATCATTACGCCTATTTTCAATTATTATTTTTATTTCTCTTTTTATCTCTCTTCAATTATTACCCTTATTTCTAATTATTATTCTCATTTCTCCCTCCAATCATTACCCCAAAAACCAGACCTAAAACCCAAACCAAACACAACCCATGCTGTCTTTGTACGTTTCATATGTGTCATTAAGCTCCACATAGTGAATGGTTTAGATCACATTTTTTGGCTCGAGACAATGCCCGTTTTAAAGTCCCATTTTTGGGCTCCTCCATTACCTACACAGCGTAGTTAGCAGATTTTTCATGAACTGATACAGGCTGTAATGCGAATTACTATTCACTCTGGACATGGTAGCACGTCTGGTCTAGCTGGGGAAATGATATCTGTAATGTGAAGTGAGTAAAGTTCAAAACCATAAATAAGTCATTAAAGGAATCATAAATGATGGCATCACATTCGCAAGAAAAGAGAAAGATGGATAAAGTTAGTAACTTTTTGATCTTGCACATGAGAATAATCATAGGGGTACGTGCTACTAGTCACATGTGGACTTGCACCAATGGGATCTTCCTCGGTCCCTTTTAAGAGTATGGAGACTTTTGACGGTCCTATTAGCAGCAGGGACGGAGCCAAAATTTTAAGTTAGCAGGGTCAAAAAATAGATCTATAACGAGTTAGTATTTTTTCTATTTGCTAATGCAAAGAAATAACTAAATTAAGAAGTTAGCTATAATGTAGAAATATAGTTATGAATGTATTTTTGCTTTATAATTCGTCTCAATGATTTATTATATTTCAAAAATAATATATGATAGGCTCATTTGTAATAAATCAACTCTTGAAAAGAAAAAAAATTTGAGATTTCTATACATTTTAAATAATTTAGAACAATTTATGAAATTTTTAAGGGGTTAAAATTGTAAAATTTAGCTCCAAACTATGAAAAATCTTTATTAAAAATTAAAGTGAAAGAGGTCAAGTGACCCCTCCTATCCCTTCATGGCTCCGCCAAAGCCTATTAAGGTCATTTTTTATGTTCGTTTTGATGATTGGGACCGTTGATTTTTAGGCACGCAAATTCATGCTAATTGAATGTCGTTTTATCTGTTATCGAAATAAATTTATCTTTAAAAATGGATTTTCTTTCAGTGTTGCAGTATTTTTCTAATTCCATTTTTCTCGAAATAAATGTGTTTCAAAAATATATTGAACAACATCCAATGAACATAAATTTTGACGTGCCTAATATTGTTCTCGACGAGGTTTGAAATATCAACAGCCCCGACCATAAAAAAGGACCCGGACAAGATCGTTCAATCCCAAAAGGGACCGGAAAGGATCCAATTCAAAAAAAATTCTATTAAAATCATTTTCTCCAAACATTTGGATAATTTAATGTTGAGTAACTTACATTATAATTTAGAGCCTTCTCCTATATGTATACATTCCCACTCGGATTATCATAATTATATTAGGAACTCATAAATAAAATCAAATACCTTGTGTATTAAATGTGATTAGAATATTTCCTCCTCGTAAATTTTGTATGATAAGGTTGTCAAGTGTATGCAAAGATGTAGTATTAACCAAGTAAAGCATTAAAAAAGAAGAAGAAAGAAGTGCAAATATTTGGTGAATATAACTGAGAGATGGGGTTTGGTCAAAGAGCTCTGTCAAAGTGGTTCCATATTAAAAAAAAAAAAAAAACACCCAAAAGAGAGTAATTCTTGAAATTCTTATTTTTTGTTTTCCCGTAACTGCTAGGGAAAATAGTGATAAGTATTATGAGAAATACCTTAAATAGGCCAATTAACCCATTAAGAAAATTGAATCCATTGTCACTACAAGGGTTTGCCAAAAGATTTTAGCAAAGCAAATGAGTTGCTAAAATTATTTGGCAAACCCATAAGTACTCCTTCAACATTAATAGAAAGAAATCAGCAACATAAAAATAATAGTAAATCTCCTTCAACAATAATAAATCTCTGTATTTTAGAAATAATAGACCACTTAAATTTTTAATTATAATTATTAAAGAATGGTTATTTGGACTGACCAAATTAGGTTGTATTTGTTATTGTCAAAGATAGTACTCATTTTTTAGCACCAAAAAAAAAAAAAAAACCCCACTTGCTTGACTTCTCCATCTTAATTCTTACATAAAACATCCACCTAAAATAACTTTACATAATCGTTTTATTTAACGGGTTTCCAAATGTTTTATTTAACGGGTTTCAAAAATCATCCCCTCCCGTACAACACGGTTCCCGACAAGTTTTCTACTATCAAGTTATTAATCTCATTTTTCTATCTTTATCCCCTCGTTACCTGAAAAAATCAAAACGAACAACCTAAAAACCATAAAAAAAAAAAAAATTGAACTCCTTAAAAATTTGTCCATATTAATTGGAACTTTCCTTTTGGGTGAAAACTTCCCTATTAAGGAAATACCAAAACACAGTTTCACCTTTACTTTCTTGGCCAAACAAGGATCAGAAAAATTCAGTTGGTGGGTATCAACGGTCAGTGAATTTCGCAGACAAAAGGGTCCTCATTGTAATTCCCACCTTTCCCATATCATTTGTTCCATTGCTTTTCCCAAAACCCATGATTAGATGAGATGATCATTTGATCTCCTTCTCTCAATCCCTCTCTTCAGAATCCTCCGTCAATCTGCACACCAGGTACATTTATTCACATTGTATTGAATTGTGATTAATTTCCGAGTTGGGTTTTTCATTTTTGAACTTAATCTAATACTGCAATGTGCATCGCTTTTCATTCTCATCATGTTCGTATTATCCCGATTGATTTCCAATCGAGCTACTTATTTGTCATATTGGCATTTTGAATTGGGTACGGTTAGGGTTTGTTTTTCTGATTTCCATTCCTGTTTTCTTTATTAGATTCGATCCTATGGTGAAAATAGCGATTCTTTTGGTGATTGGCTTCTGTTTTGAACCTTTTCAATAAATGGGTTGCCCATTTTTTCCCAATAAATGGGTTATCATGGTTTAGTCCATGATTCTTGGGTCATTTGTCCTTTTGAATAAAGCATTTCTGGATTTAGAATCTTGAAAAGCTATAAGAATGATTTGTTTCTTAGCTATTTTTGCAGCACATGGTGATGTGGGAATTTCAAGACATTATTTGGGTGAAAGTTTAGAATTATGATGTTCCCGAGCAATTAAAGCTGTCATTGATTTCTGCAAATTTGGGTTTGGTTGTGACATTCCTAACCATTAAGTTAGGAATGGCCGTGAAGCCTATGGCAAGTGTTAATCTGGAGAGGAAACCGCGGGGTTTTATGGATAATTTGTCCTCTATGGCTTTTGAATGGCTATTGATATTCCTGTTATTTCTTGATGCGGCATTATCCTATTTGCTTACGAAACTTGCACTATATTGTAAATTGCAAACGCCTTGTCTACTGTGCTCAAGGCTCGATCATGTTTTTGGAAATGAAAAACCTGAATTCTACCGGAGTCTACTGTGCAGCAACCACAGAATTGAAATTTCATCTTTGATCTCTTGTCATGTTCACGGTAAGCTAGCTGATGCCCGTCGGATGTGTGAAGAATGTCTCATGTCCTTTGCCATAAGGACCAAAACAACCCCAGAATCATACAGGTTGTTGGTTGGAAAATTGGGGGTCAATCTCGACCATTGTGGTTTTCAGAGCCCGTTTTTGCCCAAGAATTTTAGTCCGGGTTCTTTAAGCACATGGAGCTGTTCTTGTTGCAGTAAGACCTGCAGGGCTAGACCAAACACTCAAAGATTGCTACAACTACCAGTTGGGTTTGGAACTCTTAAAACTAATACAAAACCTCCTTTGCCCCGATTGCCAGGCCGTGGCCGTTTAACCCGCCGTGATAGCTTTAAGAAGATGAGGGATAAAATTCCAGGCCCCACACTTCCTCGTCGCCTTGGAAATACT
Source organism: Gaultheria prostrata (assembly GCA_036023075.1). Taxonomy (NCBI): domain Eukaryota; kingdom Viridiplantae; phylum Streptophyta; class Magnoliopsida; order Ericales; family Ericaceae; genus Gaultheria; species Gaultheria prostrata. Next base: position 4,984 of record JAXBDA010000808.1, on the reverse strand, counting down.
GGCGGTGATCCTTTGTCTCATGTTGGATACAGCGAGCTCAAGATTAACTCGGATACTGAGTCTGAGTTCCTGTTTTCTGACGATGATGATAGAAGTTCTGTCACTCGGGAAAATACATATCCAAGGGATAGTTCAGGTAGTTTACCGAAAGCACATACAGTGGATTTGGCTTCTGTGAACCAGACTCAACAAGGTTCTGATCCGGGGCCTTCACTTTTAGATCAATCTATTCAGCTTGAGGTAAGCGATCCACGTGATGCAAATTGTCTGGTATCTGATATTTACATAAGACATGGTCTGGGAGAACTTAACTGGGAGCAAGCTAATCCAAAGCCTTATTCTTCTGCTCCACCTGATTTTATTTCACTAGACGATGTTTCCCCTTCTCCTAATGTCATAAATGGAGATGGTATACTAGAAAATAAATCTGATGGTCCTCTACCTCACAACTCCACCCTCTTTATGCTATCTGAGCTTGTTGTACCCAATGACCTCCCTTCATCATCGAATGTCATGACAATTCAAAATGGAGTGTCACCGGAGAACTGTAAGTCAAATTTCCTCTGGAGTGTGTGTGTATGTGTCAAACTTATCATTTTGTTAAGTTAATGTCCAATGTGATTTGACTCCTATCTCTTTTCTATATATTTTTAGCAGTAAATGTTCATGGAACCAAAGACATTGGACATGAATCTGTTATCAAGCATGGGGAAGCCTCTACATTGGTGAATACGACGAGTGTGGCATGTTTAAAGAATGATCATGTGTTGGAAGATAATGCTCCATCAATGTCAAGTAATCAGAGTCCAAGTGAAAAGTGGAAGTTATCGGATACTGATAACGGAAGAGAACTGTATGGTATGATTGCAGAACTTTATGAGAGGAGCAGTTCAGCAAAAGTTCATGATCAAATTTTATCTGTAAATGAGATTGGTCGGTCATCCGAAGATACAAATCCCAGATGGAATGGTCAACATGATGAATTGCAAAGAACTGATGCTTCTTGCACTGATGGAATTCGGGGGGTTCAAAAATCACCTTCTTTGGAAAAAATTGATTCTGGCTATGAATCTTTTGATGGAATCAGTGTCGGTGAAATTGTGGGTGAGAGCAGTTTTGATAGGCTAAAGCGACAGATCGAACACAATAGGACATGCATGAGTTCTCTATATAAGGAATTGGAGGAGGAAAGAAATGCATCTGAAGTTGCTGCAGACCAGGCAATGGCCATGATTACGCGGTTGCAAGAGGAGAAGGCATCGCTGCATATGGAGGCTTTGCAGTACTTAAGAATGATGGAAGAGCAAGCCGAGTATGATATGGAGGCACTTGAAAAGGCCAATGACCTCTTAGCTGAGAAGGAGAAAGAGGTGCAAGATTTGGAAGCCGAGTTGGAATTATATAGGGCCAACTACCCGGATGAAACAGAGGTGGGAAGTTTACCCTTGGAAACCAGCAACTCAAAGGTAGGCAACGATAAGAACATTAAATCCTTGTTGTTTGACTTTGAGGGAGAGAAACTCTACATTTCACAATGTTTGAAAGAGTTAGAAAGAAAGCTGTACCCGATAAAGTCACTTCCTAGCAAGGCAACTCAAAAAGATCATCCAAAGGAAGAAAATGGTTTTTTGACGCCAAATGATTTATCCGCGTCAAGAATTTCTGTGGCAGAAGGTTCTGACATCTCAATTGAGGAAAATAGTGATGTCATCAAAGAGAACAATCATTTGGATTCTGATCGAAGTGGAGTAATTGATTTGATTGCGGTGGAAAATGAAATTTCAGAGCTTGATGGCAGGTTGCAAGCACTCGAGGCTGACCGCAATTTACTTGATCATGCTCTTAGTTCCCTCAGAAATGGTAATGATGGTTTGCATTTCATTAAAGAAATTTCTCATCAACTGCAAGAACTACGGAAGATTCGGATTGAGAAAAGATGTCCATCTGTTTCTTGAGTGGTCATGTCTACCTTCCCCAGGTATACTTTGATGAAATGTCACACGGTGCTTATATTGTCCTTACACATTTCATTAGAAACCATACGAATCGATAATTTGCACATTGCTGGTTTCTGATTTTTTTCCTCAAGTTTTCCGCAAAGGAGACCATATGAATATCGAGCTCCTCAAATTAGTAGTCCATTAATGTTCCTCCTGCTCAAGATCATTTTATATCTGAAAAGATGTTTGTGCTATTCTGAGAAATGTGTACTCTTTGTTTCTCGAAATTATTGGGTTATGCTGTGGATGGATTTATCAAGAGAAACAAAATGATAGTATGAAATTGAAAGAAAAAATTTACATGCTTCACTTTGTGATCTTTTGTATTTTCTACTTCATTTTCCTTTCCCTTCATAAATCCATCTACAGACAACAAATCCATGATCCATATGCAGCCTTAAGTTCAAAAGCATCTGAGATCTCTGATGCGACATTTTTTGGCGGTTTCATTTCTCACTTCCTTGCTTGAGATAGTCCGGGTGCGGATTACCTCTCATGTTGCTTGCATATGGTCAAGGTTTAACGTGAGGGGATAATCCACACCCGGCCTATACCACATGGGTAAAACAGACTTTTCCCTTAATTTTTCTTGGCAATGCAGAATTTACATCCTTCTTGCTTCTTTGATATCAGGTTAATTTTCCACCGTGGAATTTTTCTGTTACGCGAGAAAGAGGAGGAGCTAATTCAGGTAAGGGGCTACTCCATCATCGAATGACATTGGGCTTTAAATGGCCAATAACATCCTGTCAGGCTGCCTTCAAATTGTGATTAAAGAGAGATTTTGTGCACAGTTGCCCCCTTAATCTGTAGTGAAAAAAGAAAAAGGGAGAAAGAATGTTTTCTCAGTAACTGTTCCGGTGAAGTTTGATCCGTTCGCCTCCTATATATTTTCCTATTGGAGTTCAGTTTCCGGTTGTCAATTGCAAAGTTTGCAGGATTTATATCCTTGTTTTCTGAGAGAATTTTTTAAAAAAATTGAGTGCCCAAATGCTGAGATTTGAAATGTAGAGTTTTTTGTGTAACTGTTTTTATCATTCTCGTGTTGGCTACAATTAGCTGGCTCAATCTCATTGTAAATGCAGATTAGATTATTTGGTATTGTGCTATTATTGTGATTATAAAATGAAAGGAGTTCACCAGAGTTATTTGCTCTCCCAGTGGTACTGAACAATTGGATTATAGACGTGACATTGTTGTGTCTTTCCATCACTTTATTACTTAAAATTTGCTAAAATTAACCAAGATTTTAGCAAATGAGAAAACCATTTGCTTAAAACTTCGTTGATTTTATCAAATGACAAACTTATCTTTTTCTTCGTTAGTGTCTGGCCCATTGACGGATCTAAACGAATGAAAAGCATACGAAGTACCCCCAGATTTGGTAAGGCCGAAGCTCAAGTTGACACAGAAACGTGCAAAGCAAATCCGTGAAGTAAACGTCATACAAGCAGGGCATCGTTATCCAGTGCCAGTAGATAGATACCCAACAAAAGCCAAACAAAGTTACGATGACAGAAAACAAACTAGTGCACGTCATCTCTGCATAACGCCATACAGTAATGAATGAAATCTTTGTTAACAATAACAACAACAATAACAGAACTCATCATCTAGTCCCCAATCATTGAGGGTATGAACGGGGATGATTAGAGACAGACCTAACCTTTGACAATATGTACAAAATGGCTGCTCTCAGAGTATCACTCAAACAGTGGCCCTCCTGAACCGAGGAGCTACACGGACGTTTTGCTGCTGAACCATACCCTCAAATCAAAGCCGAAAGGCATCAGGGAGGGCAAGCCTAGAGACCAAAATTAATTTATGTGTTCATTACCATGCTTCCTTCATTCATGATCCAGGGACCAGAGCATCTCACTAATGAGTACATGTGATAACAAGCAAAATAGGCAAATGGAAATCGGGACCTTATAGCGCGCTACAAGGTGCGGCCTCTATTTTAGCTATCTAAAAATATTTTTAATGGTTCGAATTTAAAACAAAAGTCTTTCAACACTATAAGAGTTTTGTTTGAAATCCGAGCGATTGATTGTTAAGATGGATGGCTGAGATGAATGTTACACCCAGTTGCGCAGAAAGGATGCTACGTGGTACCAAAATGTTGCATCGGGTCGTCCAAAAGTGTATTGGATCTCCCATATCGAAACCCTTTCTCTCCTCCTCTCACTCCCCTCTCTCCATAATCCAGACCGTCCAAAACTAAAATAGACGACTGGGTTGCGCACACGCGGTATGCGGATACCACGTGGTACCCGCTCCGCACTCAAAACTCGTTCGTCAAAACGACAGCGGCTGTGACTCTATGACTTGGAACTTTTATCCAACGCTAGCTTGGCTTGACCCCATCAACATCGTAAAGGGAGAGAGATTGAGCGATGGAATTTCAGTGTCCAGGTAAGAGCAGAGATGTTTCTGTTTTCGAATTTTTTTTTTCCCCCTGTTAATCAGAGGAAGGATATGATGTGATCTAAACAATTTTACTTTGTTTTTTGGTAAGAATCTAAACAAATTTATTACTCTTATTCAGGGAAGCGCGCGTGGCCGGAGGTCGTGGGTGCGAATGGGGAGGCTGCGGCGGCGAAGATAGAGATGGAGAATCCGGATGTGCATGCGATTGTGCTGCGGGAAGGAACCCCGGTTACCAAGGACTACAGGTGCAACCGGGTCCGGGTTTTTGTAAACGATCATGGTGTCGTGGTTCGAGAGCCTACAATCGGCTAGGACCCGAGCTAGTTGTTGGGGCTCGTGGCTGGTGGTTTTTCATATTGTTGTGTTTATAGAAAGTTAAGAATAAATTAAGGGGTTTTTCCACAGCGGCTTCAGAATTTCTTATTAGTTTTTTTTGTTATTTGGAGGTACAAATTAACAATACACATCATGCTTTCTCTTTTTTTTCTTCTGACTAATGACATTCTGGCTATTTGTACAAATTCACAGGTAGACAAATTTATTATTTAAAAATT